>QEAN01000302.1:0-26863 GCA_006535955.1 Synchytrium endobioticum | reverse complement strand
AGTTTCGGTAGTCTGAGCGAGCCGCCCTGCCAGCAGGTATGCCACGATGTTGTTTAGTTCTCAGCAAGGCTGGGCGCATTGTCTTCTCAGCAGCCGGGACGGATTGCCAGTTTGTCATATATCATATATTGAGATTGTATTTGCTTGATATGGCCATATGCGATCCCTACTTTATCCTTGGGCTTACACTGCAACGTTTCAGTACTGTTTCGAGTTGCAGCGTCTGTGGAGTGCTTAGGCAGCAAGGAACGAAAGCATAGCACCTTTTGGAGCTTTTCGAGACTTGTCGATATCTTCTGATACGTACTGAAGCGTTCGTAGTCACATATATTAGCTCTCAGCATGGAACACCATACACCTACGCATAATACATCTGCAGGGCATCCAAGGAGTACAGCTGCGGTCACAGTACTCCAATACCTGCACTCGGGAGCCGATGAAATGGCTCCTCACTCGGTCAGAAAGCCTAATCCCTTTGGTACGAATAACCATACATTGAAACTCTTACGCAACACATTCATTCGTTTCTCCTGCTACTATAGGCGATGCTAGACCAAGAGAACTATCGGACAAACGAGATGGTGTGTATTTGGCATCATGAGATGCTATGTACATTCCAGAATCCCTACATTGTTATTATTTTTTTCACTACCTCTGTCGCTTTTCTAAGATTTGTTGTTTGAGCGTCTGCCAAGAGCAGTATCACTAATGTTCATTCAATTAACCGCTTCATCATTTCCAATAGCTGAACTAGAAGAACGCCTTTTCAAGAAATTCGAAGCGCTCGAACTTGAACGTCAATCAGTACGGGAACAGCAGCTGCACCATCGTCTGCATGCTGAGCCGCATCATTCTAGCAGCATTAGTCAGACCTACAGCTTTCATAATGCACATCGCGTTACTGGACTTGCGGAGCAACCACCCCGACGCGGTGGCCACAGTAGCAATCCGATTGGACGTGAGCAACATCAAGTTATTCAGTATACATCGCCCCCTGAAGGGTACATCTGCAAATTGTGTTATGTTTCAGGTATATATCTCCCTTCCGCTCTGATATCATCGCTGACTCGTACATGCATACAGGACATTGGATGAGACAATGTGCTCTCTTCAAATCCCACGATAACAATAACATGAGCAGTTCCCAACAACCATATAATGCCATAAAACGAGGCTTTGCGAAACCTAGAACTCCGCAACAGTATCATAGTGGTGGCATTTATAATCAAGGCAGAGGAGAGAGTTTTAGAGTATTTGCTACTCGAAATCATCATCATCAGCCGGGTCCAAATACTGTGCCTCCTGAGAACTATGTCTGTCACAAGTGCAGTCTGCCAGGTATGCAAGCAGTCTTGATCGCCCCATTCTGACCGACTACTCATCAAACCTGCCCACTGCGAATGAAGAAAAACGCCCGTCCCCACACATCAACGTTGCCGTGCCTGACCTTTTCCTACGATATAGGGCATTGGATTCAAAATTGTCCTTCTCAAGAGAAATGGGCACCTCCTGCTGGTTACATTTGCCGGTATGGTCATCTTTGTTGGTTTGGTCAACACTGTACAATACAGGGGTCGTTTTCTACACAATTTCTACTCACACCCGAACCATACGCTTGTAGAATTTGCAGCATCGAGGGCCATTACATCAAAGATTGTCCATCCAGTGTAATTGGAACCTAGGCTAGGGTATACATACTATTTAGGCGGCGTGAAAAACCGCGAAACATTGACCTACGTGAGTGGAATCAATCCCATGATGCCGCTTGGTTGCTAACACTGTACAATACAGGGGTCAGTGTTGATGTCTAAGAATGTGTCATATATCATTAAAGATCCCCAGCGTCTTGCGATATTACTATAATCTATGCGCCTACTGTGCAAGAAAGTTCTATATATCTTCAATGAACTACTAGACTACATACATCAACTGGCACAAACTTCTTTTTTGGTTCCAAATTGTGAGAACCTCAATAAAAGTAACCCAAAATTTTACCACCAGTTTGCTTTCGACGGGCTTCTTGGTGATCCATGATACCAGCAGACGTAGTCAGTACCAAGAAACCGAATTGACGGGAAGGTAATAGATTGGCTTGCCATTTTTCCATATCATTTAGTTTGACATTAAACCTTGGAGAAATGACACCACATTTGTTGAGACGACCTGTCAATTGGATTACGATCTTGCCTGATCGGTGGTCATCGACGATTTCGAATTCGCCAATGTATCCTAATAGAGGTAGCAACTGAGCAACAGGCATCGAGAGATACAAACGATACTCACCATGCTTCTGCATGACTTGCAAAAACTTGACAATGACTTTGGAAGATGGACGAATCAAAACTTGTCGCTTTCCTCTCTTTTCAGCGTTGATGATGGACTTCAAGCAGTCAGCCTATGTTGGGGGGGGGGAGGGGAATTCAGTCAACAGGTGCACCTCTCTTCTGCATTATCCGCCTGCCACGATGCAATGACTTACCAAAACAGACATTCGAACCATTGAGGGCAATAATGGGCTGATAACTATTGATTATGGTGGTTAATGGGCAATGACTTGTGATTCAAAGACAAGCAAGAATGACAAGGCCCCATCATCGTTGGTTTGGTTTTTGCAATAGCTTCGTATGAGTGTCGCGCAATGTCAAAAAACTGAATGGGTTCCGTGCCGTGGCTTGGTTTAATGGATTTGACATTGACCGCGATTCATAAAAGCCCTCTCAAATCCGGAAATCAGTAGAGATATGAAATCTGTAGAGGCGGAGCTGACGAATGATGACGCACACCAGATTTGAATGAATGATGGGTTTGAATAGCCAAAACATACTTCCAAGCATCATCAAATTGTCCAGCCGTCTACGACAATCAAAACTACTTCTGATTCCGGATTTGCTGGATATGCACATTCCATTCTCATGAGTGTCCCCCTTGCTGTCTGAAGGTAGGGAGTCAATGAAGAATGGTTTTCCATCCAGCTGGGATGCGTGGTGTGGCGATTATTGCATGTACAAATACCAGACCTTGGAGTTGAGTTGGACACTCATCCATCAAAAGTTGCTGGGAATCGATGATATGCTTCGTATGCTCGTATGTATAGGAATGGATGGCTTTGTCACTAATGCCTGAAGAAAAGCCATAGTTTCGTCGACGAGAGCGTGCATTGATACGAAGCCTAGCATTTCCAGACGATGATGAGGATATTGAACTATCCTACCCACCTATTGGCTGTGCTGGAAGGGTTGATGCTGTGTGATAGTTGGATACAAAAAATTGGGCGATCCGAGGGTGAGGTGCTCCAAGCCACATCATGAACACCCCGAACTACACGCGCCGCCGTCAATGACCCACAAGCGCGTATTGACACCCATGTCAACTGCCTGTTGCACGTACGGTTGCACCTGGAGGCGGGCCAAAGTAATAAGAGGACTTTTCACTGGCCCGGACTGGGACGCTTCAGGCGAGTCACGCGCCAACTGCTTTCCTGCATATTGGAAGTAATCATGGACCCAAAGATCATCGACAATGGTGCGCCAGGTCGAATGAGGTGAAGATGCTGGTTTGGACTATCACGCACACTGTATCCCGACGATACTCAACCACCATCTGTTATAGAGCAGGCACCTCTCCACGGAAACGCTCCCCAACTGCCGCATTCCCGGACGTGCGTACAGCCAGGAAACATTCCAGAGCACACGACCAGACGTCCGATAAGACACGCGATGACCGATCGACGCAATGAGCGAATTGCGCTGGCCTTTGATGGCTCGACTGCAATGCCCTGCCCTGTTGGCAAAGGCGACGGCGACAACGCCTGTCCTACTGCTGTACTGTACTGTCAATGTAGCACATACAATGGATTAGCAAATGCATAAAGTCCAAACGCACCCAAGTGGCCGCCAGGTTGTCAACTCAAGTACAAGACGTCAAAAAGTTCTCTCAAAAGATGGCAGATTTGGCCAGAATAAAGTCGTTACTGCGCCAGGTCCCCGACTTTCCCAAAAAGGTAACACACGCTCTCCTAGGACGTCAAATGTTGTCACTGTCATTGTTTTTTATAATCCTGCCACTATACTACTATACTTGCAATAGGGAATCATGTTCCAAGGTACATTTGCAAAACACTCTTGTGCTGCCTAGTCCCGCCCCACTACGCTCCCCAATGCGGCTCATTGCCAATTGCCTCTTCATCAACATCACATCTTGATCACATTGACACACAAACTTGACTTTCGTCTAGATATTTTTCCAATCTTCCTGGATCCTGTAGCTGTTGAAGTAAGACAAGGCTGGAAACACCCGCAAACGGAGATGGAAACCTTACTGTACATCCTAGATGCTCGTGACCCACATCACACACCATATCACCTCGACACTAGCAAGGATTGATGTAATCGTCGGTACGTCACGTCTCTGTAACATGCCGATTGACTGAACTCTTATTCTGCCTGGTATTGTGTAGGTCTGGATGCACGTGGTTTCCTCCTAGGTACTGCCAAAACGATTGCCCTTGTACCTTGAACGACACTCACACACCTCCTTGAATTAGGACCGACAATCGCAATGAGGATCGGTGCTGCGTTCGTACCCGTTCGTAAAAAGGGCAAATTGCCTGGTCAAACGCAAGTCGTTGGATATGACAAGGAATATGGAACAGTATGTTACGTCCATCCTCGCTATTTCTCCCGCATATTTTTGTTTATCCAGATGCAACTCTCTGATGCAACACTCTGATCTAGGACTTTTTTGAGATGCAGGTGGGATCCATCAAACCAGGTCAGACCGTCGTGATTCTGGACGACCTTATCGGTATGCACTACATTGCATTAATACGGCTCAATTGTCGTGAAAGTGAATATAATTTTTTCTCGTCATCCGTCTATAGCAACCGGAGGATCCGCCAAAGCCGCAGGGGAGCTAGTGCAAATCTCTGGTGGAAAAGTTGTTGAATACATCTTTTTCATTGAACTTGCAGCTCTCAAAGGAGGAGCTAGATTAGACGCACCAATGTACTCACTGATCCAGTTTGATGATTAATTCCAATGGTATACACAATACATCAAATAAGCCAATGGAATATTCGCACCGGATGGCGCGTCGATTTCCGTCTGTCCAAAAGCATCTGACGATAATCCAGGTCGATATCCAGCCGATATCATCAACGTAGCAAGGCTCCAGTATCACACATATGCATAGTGTCCACATCGTTGGGTAGTACAACAAAACGATGCATAGCCCTTGGCCGACTCCACATCAATGGGTGGATATAGTCGGGTTGCATCGTCGCAATTCATGTGTTTCTGACATGTCCAAAATGTCTCTATTGAGCGGACAAGCCATGGTTTCTAGCCTTTGGGTATTGGGCTGGGTGGTTTGAGACATGTCGTATTGTCGGATATGTCGGTGGCTGATGGCGTCCTAGAGTAGTTGTAAGGCAAAACAAATACGTGTCCCTCTAACGAGTCGGAAGTAAATACATAAGCCTACGCATCGGATATATAGCGGGATGGGCGTGCCTAACAAATGATGTGCTGGATATGGATTTCTATCCACGGTGGATGTCGTCGCATTTGATTCAGATGCAGATATCAGACATGCCACAATATCTTGCAATTCTTGAAAAGGTGAGGTGGCCGAGTGGTTAAGGCGCTAGGCTCAGGTCCTAGTCCGCAAGGGCAGGAGTTCGAACCTCCTCCTCATCAGTAGTTGTTCAAGATGTACAACTGGAACCGCCAGTTAGTGTGTGTATAGAATGGCATTTAGCACTTTTGATAGTATAGTGATGAATAGTAGTCAGGTATGTAGCTCCTCCCGACTGCAAGGTGAAGGATGTCTAACATGCATCTATTGTGAAAAGTCACCTTATTATTTGCAAGTTGAAGAGCTTTGGGTCGTGTGGGTTCCACACATACAGTACGTACTCTATGCTTTATTTCTCCAATGTCAACCAAGCGTCTTTTCCCGCGACATAGGGTGAACTGCAATGATTGGTGATTGATGTTTAGTTCGATCAATACTAATTCATTGTATGTCTAGAAATGTACATGCGATATAGAGCTTTTATAACTGGAAATTGAGGTAGGACAGTGAGACAAGTTATAAAAGACTTTTGGTAGCCTGCACAATGAGCTCATGCTCTGTAGCATGCATGCGGGCCTCAAAGGCTTCTAGCGTATCATCCTCCTTGAACTCGACCTCACGCGTCAATAATGGTTCACCTTTGTCTACTTCAGGTACAACTCGATGTACCATTACTCCAGAAGTTGTAATTTGGCCCGCTTTGAAAGCTTCATAAGCTCGTCGTATAGCATGGGTACCATCGAATTGACCAGGTAGAGCAGGATGTAGATTGATGATGGTGTCAAATTCGGTTATGAATGATTCAGAGAGGATGTGCATGAATCCAGCCAGCACTATCAGATAGGGGGGAGGGAGTAGTTTCTTGATTTCCTTTGCTAGATGAATGTCGTAATCGTTCCTGGACTTTCCAGCATCTTTGTGTGCTTTCAAGGTCAATACTAGTGTTGGTATGCTGGAGTTGGAAGCCCTCGTCAATCCGTACGCATTCTTCTTATTGGAGACAACCAAGGCGATAGGAATTCCGGAATCTATGAGGGCTTGTAGATTGGTTCCACTGCCGGATATTAATACTACTACAGACTTCTTGCTACCGGTCATGACTTAGGGGGCAAATTGTTGCTCACTGGCGGTGAAGAAGTTTGGACAGGCGTTTTGGCACCACGTAATGATGAATGTAAAGTCAGTTTATGTAAATGTATTGAGGTATCATGATGGCCATAGTAGTATATATAGACCTACGTATTGTAGAGGAGAAACAAGCGTAATTACATTATGGCCATTATAACGAGACGTTGGAAAGGAAATATATATTGGCAGAAGCTTTATCGGATGGACTCATGGGACCCTACAGGCTTACAGCAGTGATGGCGCATGGATGGTTTGAGCAGTACTATGGCAGGATCCGTCCAGTCACTCCAAGGCGACTACTGATGACGTTATGTGCGACTTTTTGGTCGTGGTTACTAGGATCAATGTTGGGTTTGGAAGGTCCAGGCTCTTGTTGTGTATGATCCAATGTCTTGTTTGGCAGCAGCAGAGCAGCTCTGAGGGCATCGAATTGGGTCAGATCTCGTGGCTTCAGTTCGATGGGGGTGGGATTCCGGCGCAACATTTCGGACTATTGTTCATAGCAGAGTGAATGAGTGTAGTGTAGTGGGCGAATATGGGCCTGGATGACAGGAACCTTGTAACCTCCTGTACTGCTTCCTGTATGAACGCGCCTTTGCCGAGCGCCCTCGTCTGTTCAAGCGCGGCACCAACACAGAGTCGGATTAACCACGACTCTCAATTCTTCAAGGTGAGCAACCCACGTCGAGGGCATCCAGAACAATAACGCAAGGCAACCAATACCCTCCTAACACGCACGCACACAGAGCCAATAGGAAACCAGAGAATAGTAACCATACAAGAAGGTCCATTCTCAAACCACCCTCAAAACCATACAAGTAACTGGTGCCACCTTAGTGCCAAAAAACACACAAAATAGAACATCATGAGTACCAAAAAGGGTTGCTTCTGAATTGGTGTTGTGACACAGTAGCGATGACACAACAAGGGAGGGTGTTGCAACTCCATATCTAGGGGTTAGGGGTGCAGACAGACCTCATCCCGAAAGAGTTAAATTGATTTGGTGTTAGGACAATGGAAGCTTGATTCAGTTCATTCATTCTGTATTTTGTGCCTAGCATTCTTGGCAACAAAACTAGATATATGATATAAAATTGCGTTAGTGAAACTAATAGATATTATTAGTTTCAATACATTTACATCTCGCATCCAAACACCCATCCAGGTAGTGCCAGGGCGACAAATGACGCACGAGACAACACAGATCAACTGTATGAAAAGAAAAAATTTAAGCAATGCTGCATATTACAACTTGACACACAGACTTGCATCGCGACCATATCAGACGCATACTTTGTATCCGAGCGGGACGCGTGTGGCGTGTGGCGTGGGCCGTGGGAGGAAGCAGACAGGGACTGGGAAAATCGCTCCCTTCCCAATCGCATCGTCGGCGAGCACTACTTTCCAATAGATCCTACGAGCTGGCCTCTGCCTGGGCACCACCCCGGCGCACCTCTCGCATGCCTTCCAACAGATTCATTCAGCCGGCCGTCAGCTATTCCCTCTGACCCACACTCAAAACATCAGTCATGTCTGCCCTCCAGAATGATACACCGCCTGCCAATCGAGACAGAGGACAAGGAAACTCCATTGCTACTCCCCCACCATCAATGAACCAACCACAACCGCCATCAACTGCCACCACCCCTCATGCTCCGCCATCACATCTCCCCGTGATATCAACCTCATCTACCCAGCCTCCTATTGCCGCTACCCTGATATCCGTGCTTCCATCCTCCGCTGCTGTTGCTGCAATGGAGTTCCCCCTTGGATCTTCTCAATATCGTCCCCTGAATGTCAAGGACGCATTGTCCTATCTAGATCAAGTCAAAAATCAATTTGGCGACCAACCTGATGTATACAACAGATTCCTGGACATCATGAAGGAATTCAAATCCCAAAGGTACCTAGCCAATAGGCATCCTCTTCCGCATCCTCATCCCACCACTTGAAAAGTCCCTGTGCTAATCAACACTGAATCCCCCCCCCCCCATAGCATTGATACGCCTGGTGTAATCAACAGAGTATCCAGCCTATTTAGAGGCCACTCAAACTTGATTACAGGTTTCAATACATTCCTTCCACCCGGGTATCGTATTGAGGCTACCAATGATCCACAAAATCCCATCAGAGTCACCACTCCTCCTGAAAGTGATGGCTTAATGTATGGTGGCGTCTCAAGTACCACGCCGCTTGCCGCTGCTGCAAACTCTAGCAGTATCACTGTACCGCCACCTCCTCCCCCACCTCCACCTGTATCATTACCTGGCGGTTATATGCATGCGTCACATCCACCGCCTGCCTCCCAACCACCAGGATGGTACGCTGGTATTGATATCGACCGGCCAGCTCTGTTGCCCATACTGCCAACTTCTGCATCTCTATTGATACCACCATCCAGTCAAAGTCATTCTTCATCAGTGTCTGGAGGAACACCATTGTCATTACCACCACCACCACCATCTGCGGCACCTTGTAGGAACCTATTGGGCATCACTGGTACTAGTTTAATAGCTGCTTCACTTCCATCCGTGTCCCCTGCTGCTGTTGTATCTGCCAACATTCCTGGTCGTGCTCCCATGGAATTTAATCATGCTATTTCTTATGTGAATAAGATCATGGTATGTAATTGACTATTGTCTCGTGGTAGTGTAGTAGGAATGAATTGATTAGATATTTCACACGACAGTTACTTCTGAGCAATCCCGACATGCCGCTGACTATGTCTCGTGAATCTAGAATCGATTTGCTGGTGAACGAGAAACGTACAAGCAGTTTTTGGAAATTCTTCAAACGTATCAGAAGGAACAAAAGCCAATACAAGAGGTAAGTATCTGCGCCATGACCCGACTCGGTATCTTATCAGGCCAATCCTATTCTGTAGGTATATGCTCAAATCGCAGTCTTGTTTAAAGATCACAAAGATTTGTTAGACGAGTTCAAGCTTTTTTTGCCAGATACGGCCCCAAATAATCGTGGAGTCGCAGTGCCTCCGAACGGTGAGGTTTTTGGGGGCCATAGTTTCGAATCTTGTTACACAAGCAATGGTAGCTAACAATGGCACACACGTGCGATTAATCTTTATTTTATGCAGGGATGCCACAAATGCGAACTGTATCCGATTCCAAACGAAGTTCCGCCGCAGTCAGAAAGCCATCCACAAAACGACCAGGATCCGTTGGTACATCAAGTCACTCGTCAGCAACCGGTACACCAACACACCCACCTCCACCACCCCTAGCACCCCTAGCACCCCTAGTCAATCAATCAGCACATCACCAACAGAGTCGAAAAAAGGCCAAGGCAATGGCAGTTCTGTTAGCAGGGCCACCAACGAAAAGCCAATCTGTTACTGGCAGCAGTGCTGCTGGGTCAATGCCAGCTGGTTCTAGTGGTCCAGATGAAGAGCTGGAATTTTTCGAACGAGCCAAACGAGCCATTGGAAATAAAACCACGTATAATGAATTTCTCAAGGTACTCAACTTGTTTAGTCAAGAGCTTATTGACATCAAGACATTGGTCGAGCGTGTTGAGCCATTCTTGGGTTGGCAACCCGACTTGTTTGAATGGTTCAAAAAGTTCGTCAAGTTCGAGGATAATGAAATCATTCGTAAGCTACTAGTTGTGGCGCACATCATGCGTATTGGTCACAACAGAAATAATCATTATGGCAATCTTAGACAACATACCGGGACCCTCTCGTGGATTGGATTTGAGCACAAGCCGTCGTTCAGGTCGTAGCTATCGTCAATTACCCGCAGAGGTAGGCTCTGAGCATTAAAGAAACCCCACAAAGGCATCAAAGGCTCAAGTGACGTTTAGAATTGTCTCAAATCGCAGCCTGTTGCACTTAGGTTCCCAGACCAGCCTGCTCTGGTCGTGATGAATTATGTAAAGAAGTCTTAAATGATGACTGGATTTCAACGCCAGTGTATATGTCCGAGTCTGGTGAAATCGGTCATCATAAGAAAACTGTATATGAAGAGGCGATCTTCAATGTTGAATCCGAAAGATATGAATTCGATATCAATATTGAAGCCAATATTCATACTATTTCCATTCTAGAACATCTTGCAGCTCAAATACAAATGATGAGTGCAGAAGATAAGGCGAAACTGAAACTGCCGCCAGGTCTAGTTCGTAAGTTTTGGGCCATACCATTGATGAGATCGGGATTGCTCAGTTTTGTTTACTATATTTAGCGGGTGGTTCTAAAAGCATATATCAGAGAATTGTCAAGAAAGTGTATGAAAAAGAACGCGGCCTAGAAGTCATTGAAGCTCTACATCATAACCCGGCTGTAGCAGTTCCTGTGGTTTTGCGACGGCTCAAACAAAAGGATGAAGAGTGGAAACGTGCACAGGTGAGTTGAGTCAGGTCTCTTCCGTATGGATTGGCCTGCTGACGGTTCCAAATCCACAGCGTGAGTGGAACAAGGTCTGGAGGGACATTGACATCAAGAACTTTTACAAATCGCTGGACCATCAGGGCGTGACGTTCAAAAATACAGATCGTAAAGCCATCTCCGTCAAACACCTTATACAGGAGATTGAAATCCTTCATCGAGAACAACGGCATAGAAAGTCAAATCTGGCCGTGCAGCACCAATATGACTTTGCTTTCCGGTATCCACAAGTTTTTGAGGATTTGAGAAGACTACTATTAGCTCTCATCAAAGCTTCGCCCATGTATACAGAGCAGGATCATGAAAGAGTCAGAAATTTTCTGAGTCTCTTTATACCTGCATTCTTCTTATTGGATAAAGTACACGAGCATGACGGAGCAGGGTATTACGAGACTCGTAATAATATCGCTGGTATTGACAGCATGGATTTTACTGGGGATCCTAGTATGGATAATGACGATTCACTCATATCCAAGGATAAAAAGGGTAAATCGAATCTAAGACGAAATGTCTTGACTCGCAAGGTTGCGCCTCCTGCTAAAAGGCAAAAGACCGGCAGGTTAGAAGATGTTGATGTAGATGACGATGGACGATCTATAGACGGTCGCAGTGAAGCAACCGAATCGGAACTAGGATTTTCAGGACAAACTCCTCAGTCACCTGGCAGTAACAGTACAATAACACCTATTTTGCACTCAAGGGATGAAAAGGTCTCGCATACTCGACCTATCTATCCTAATCGAGCTACTTTTACCCTTTATGCGAATAGTTCGTTGTATGGTTTCTTTCGACTCTATGAGGTATGCTTTCTTCTTCAAGGGCTTGAATCCGCGTGATCTTGACAGTAATTTCATGTGTAGCTGGCTTATGCTCGTCTAGCAAAGATGAAAGAGTTATCTGATGATCTCGCCAGATATCCACCACGCAAGACCAACCCTACTGCCATTGAATTGGGATTGAATATCAAGGGTAGTCACGACCCTCGAGCTTTCACAGGAAATCGGTATGTAGAGATGATAAGGCTTGCTCATGAACTGGTGGAAAGTAGAATGGATAATACAGAGTTTGAAGACCGCATGAGGCATATGTATGGGACTTGTGCCTACCTGATGTTCACTATTGACAAGGTTCTACATGCTGTGGTCAAACAGGTAAGTGCCTAACGATCTGATCACGGCTTATCAAGGGACTAATCTGTGCAATTCGGCTAACACCATAACTATGATAGATTCAAGTCATGGCATCCGAAGCCAGAACCTTAGATTTGCTTAGCTTGTACTATCGTGACAGAGAGAACATGACCACCAGTACGAAGCAAGAGGGACTGTACAAATTGGCTGCGTCTGGTATTATGGTGGAAGGTGAAAGCATGTACCGCCTCGAATATGTAGGTCACGGCGGCTATTTTGTATGTTTGGATGATCTGCCGTGTTTCCTGGTACTGACTCGACCTGCATTCTAGTTCATTGCTGAGAGGGTCTTGACGATACAACTTGTTTCAAATGATGAGGCTACGGATCCAGATACACTTTCATCAGAGCAACGGTGGTCTCTCTATGTAGATAGATACGTACAAGCTGGACCAACCGATGCTTCGTACAAATTCTTCCTAGTTAGACAGCCCTTTTTAAAACGCCTCCTACCAGCTGCTGCGGATATACCGGATGTGCCAATCGGGTCGTTAGGGTACATATCGAAATCAAACCTAGAGATCAAAATCACTGTAAATACCTTTAGACTCTTCTATGTATCAAATGCCCAGGATGTTTTCTATCGTCCAATGCCATCAAGAAATGCCACTTTGCAATCTACCAAGAAAAGTGTCGATCTTCGAGAAGCAGCGAGCCAATCTCGGAAGATACGGTCTTCGAACTTTAACAAGTGGCTGACTAGACGAGTGCAACGGATAGACCAAGAGCTTCAAGAGATAGAGGCTCAAAAGGAACTTGACAAGGCTCGTGCTGAAGCTGAGCAACAAGCTGTAAAGGACGCAGCTGTCGCTACAGATGTAGTCATTTCCATGGACGTGGATTCTTCTCCACCCAAAGAGCCATTATTGAAGGAGAAGGAAGTGGTTGCTGCCGAATCTACATCATCAGTAATAGGATAGTGGATTGCTGTATATATGTGTTTTACACTTTACAATAGTCTTAGTATTGGTACTTGTTTGTACTCTCTTTCTCGATCTGTGATCGTATTAGTACTGCGGGAATTATATGCACGAAACTGAAAATTTGACGAAAGTCGTGAACAGTCGCATAACTAGTACTGAGCGAATATGCATTAATTCGTCCGATCTTAAAGTGATGGATCAACTGATGGATATATTGATTTTCTGAACACACAATGTGTATAACAAACGGTTTACGGTACACGCAACCAGGCGTTGATATATTACACTATACCTACATCTTACTCTTTGACTCTCACCCATGTGAGTGTGTCTAGAGCTGAGGGAGCAAGACAGTGTCAATGATGTGGATTACACCATTCCTCGTCTGGACGTTACCGGTGACTATGGTAGCATTACTAGGGTAGTCGATTGCATGATCAGCTAGTGCTCAAGTTTCCAAATGAATTGAAAAAAATATGATTTACCTGCCAGCACCGACAATGACAAATTTGCCATTCTGGAGAGCCACCTTTAGTGTTTGGCCATTTACAGTGTTCAACGTGTCTCCATCCTTCAAGTATGTAGAGAAGGCGGTAGATGTAACGACATGATACGTCTATAACGGCAAGAAGCGTCAGCTTGCGTACCATAGCCAACAGCGTATCTGCTGACGTACCAAGACAGCAGACAGTTGCGTCGTGTTCAAGCTCTTGACCGTAGCATTGATTGCGTCGAAAGCGGAGTCCAAGGGCGCAAACTGTGGTGTAGAAACAAATGTAAGTATCGATTTAGTTGGTTTGAAAGAAATACTTACGACAGTAGTAGACGGCAGAACGTCAACGGGGACTGTAAGATTCGCTGCATTCAGCGCACCGACCAGTTGGCTCAGGGAAGAGATGTGTTGGGCAGTAGTGGAAATGTTCGCTGGAAGCGCCAGTACATTGTCGATCACGTGGATTACACCTAAAGCGATCGATGATATGAGTAGGCGCAAAGCGAATCGATATCAGGAGCAAGAATGCGTACCGTTGCTACAGCTAAGCGTCTCGATAACCTTTGCGTAGCTCATATTGGCATATTGGATCGACGTATCAGTGCCATTCGTAAGGATGATAGAGACAAGAGGAGGCTGGCCGCTGGGAAGGAGGGTGAATGGCATGTTGGCGTCTGGGTGGTAGGCGTAGTTTGGTGTCGTGTGGAAGGCTAGTGTCTGGAAGCGTCGATGTGGTGAGCAACATGGTGATTAGCGGATCGAACGATTAACAGACCTGAGTGACAAGGTCTCCATTGAGATCGAGGCCGGGATTGCTGTCGACAAAGGTTTTAAATGCATTGTTGGTTGGTGCGAATACAGTCAACGGTTGTTGGCTAGAGAGGCCTGTGACGAGTCCTTGGCGTGCCGATGCCAGTGATAGCAGAGTACTGAGACTGTTTCCCCCTATAGTGGCATTGTATGTGTCAGCAATCTATATTCCCGTTGTAAGGTTTGGTGCTGAATCGCCGCAGCGCCGTATGACACTCTTGAGGAATTACCTGGCGTTCCCGTTGCATTAAGAGCTACCAGCTAGAATTTAGTGATCGGAAGTTAGCAGGAACAGTTTGAAGGCTCATAATGAGATAACAACACTAATCATGCGTACCGTATCTGGGATTGTCATGTTATAGTTTGTGATTTGAGCTCTCGAGACTACAGAGTAGAATGCAACAGCTAGAGGGACAGCGAATGCCTGGTATGCAAGCAGCAGTGTACTGATGATGGCGATTTTGTTATTCATGATGTCCCGACCTTAGTTTTGCTGTGACTTGAGAGATGCGTACTTGTGTTATGCTGGTTTAAATGCGTCGACGAAGTTACTCGGCGATGCCGATTTTCCATGTGACCAAAGCATAAGTATAATAAATAAACTTACGCCTCGCGATTCCGATACAGTTGCCGCGATGGAAATGGCGCGCAGTAGAACCCGCCTCATTCAAGCCCATCATTTCGTGCTAATACACCTGCTACAGGGCGAACATGTAAGAGACAAATGCCAACATAGAGGGTTAACATAACGTAGAAATGCCACAAGGCACTCGACGGATGGATCAGGCACCTTTCCACGAAAAGGCTCCTCAACTGCCACATTCCGGACATGCGTACAGCCAAGAACACACGGCCAGACGTCCGATAAGACCCGCGTCTGACAAATCTTCCTGTATTCACTCAACCAGTAAAAGCGTTTCCGTCTCCTCCACTAAAACAACTTGCCGACCTTCCGCCAACCAAACATCCTCATCCAGATCCAACAGAAGCAAATAGGCATTCTATGCGCCGTCTAACGGATGCGTTCTAGTGTGTTCTCGTTTCGATAATATATATAATCGATAATAATAATCCTCGTTGCGTTTCAGAATAAGTTTGCATAGACACGGCTAGTGCGGCCGCATGGATATGGCCTGAGACGCTGGTGTTGATTCTTCTGCAGGCGGACCAGGCGCTGATACTGAAGGATACACCGACTGGTGCTGCCGCGGCACAGGAATTGGAAAGCTTGAGCGGAGGTTTGCTTTGTGAGCGTGTGGCTCAGGGGGCACATATCCGTATGGTAACAAGGCCAGGCATCAAAGAAGGCAGTGACTTCGTTAATGATAGGGATGGTGATATTGCCGGCGTATACAGAGAATTGGTATGGCTGGGGCTGCTATTGCGAAAATTTGGCCAAGGTGCTGTGGATTTATAGCCGGCAACATGGTTCCATTGGTCACCATTGATCCGATTGGTCCGACAGAAAGGATCGTTTGAGCTTGGCTTTGGAGAAACTCAAGCGGTTCACTGGCTACTAAATGGTCATCGAAATACGCGGGCAATGCTGCCGTTATTGCTCCTATAAGATTGATCATATAATCAGAGTTTTGGAAAGTTGCTGTGGATTTGATACTGACTGATTTGTATCCTTTTGACAAATCTCATCAAAACGACAGAACGAGGCTCCCGACAAAGCTATACGCGTTTGAACGGACGAGGGCGCTCGGCAAAGGCGCGTTCATACAAGAAGCAGTACAGGATGTTCCTGGCTGCATTGTAGTCTCTATCCCACACCTAGTTGAATTGAGGTTGGGCGTTCATATTGGTTTTGACAAAAAGGCACCGACGCAAGGTACTTACAGTTGAGCATGTTTCGCAATACCTAACTGCATGAAGAGGCTGACAATGTTGCGCTCCAAAACAACCTGCAGAGACTGTGGCTTTGAAGCCGTCAAGGGTGTCGAACTCGTCCTGGAGCTGGAGTTTGAAGTAGGTCTCAGTTATTCACAGAGTCTCGTGGTTTGTGCTTGAAGTGCTAACACCACGTCTCATAGGATGGCACGTGTGCTAGAGGATGCAAGTTGTTTTGGAGCGCAACATTGTCAGTCTCTGTATACAGTTAGGTATTGCGAAACATGCTCCAACTGTAAGTACCTTGCGTCGGTGCCTTTTTATCAACACCGACATGAACGCCCAACCCCAATTCAACTAGGTATGTGACAGAGACTACAATGCGGCCAGAACCATTCTGTACTGCCTCCTTTGCCGAGCGCCCTCGTCCCTTCAAGCGCGGCACCAACACAGAGTCGGATTAACCACGACTCTCAATTCTTCAAGGTGAGCAACCCACGTCGAGGGCATCCAGAACAATAACGCAAGGCAACTAATACACTCCTAATAACAGAATTGTGTTTCCTTGTTGCAGTGAATTGACATCCTCTAACGTTGATTATTTTAATTGTAACGTGTAGCATCCAAACCATTCGCAAAATCACAATCACATCCATCTGCCACTAGGCGAAAGAGATGGTCAGTATTAAATAAAAGAATAGATGAAAAAGTATCCAAAAGGCCAAAAAGAGTAATAATGACGATAGCTCAGTATCTTCTTCGATGGCGTATTCATCTATCATGTGGAACGACATCGAGGGTGTATATAATCCATTGTTGAAGGCACTCAAGTCGAAGGCTGAACCAATAGCTGATGCCTCTCTCGATCTAGTACATGTGTATCTCCAGCTGGCACATAAATGCTTTGGTCCTCTCGTGACCGGAATGGAGGCACAGCGCCTTCATTTGATAGCACCTATACTAGTGGCAGTATGTAATCACTTCAATGGGGATGTCAAGATATTAGTAGAAGAAACTATGGACGGGATTGACATACAAGTAAAAGGGCGATTCGAGTTTATACTTCAACGAAACAATGTTCGTGTTTGCATTGTTGAGGCAAAACGTGATGATATGGGACAAGGTCTTGCTCAAGATTTGTTGGGTTGTGAAGCTGTTGCGAACAAGGAAGGCATGTCAGCAGTCTACGGTTTAGTCACTAATTACATGGAATGGATACACGTAAAGAATCAAGATGATGGGATATTGCTGCATGAGACTACATTGGAGATAGACAATGGTATTCCTGTTAGAGTGGGTGGTAGTGCATGTGGTGGGGGCACCTATAATTTACTGTTACTTTGATTTTTTGCAAGAGGGAAATGAGTTGACTGTAGTAGTGGTGGTGGACCCAGTAGTGTACATAACTAGTAATGAGAATACATTTCTTTGTTAAGCGGCACAAACTTGGCCACAGAAATTGAATTGGGAAGCCTTCAAGGACCCCTATGTTATATATGCACATATAGATGGATGGATGAGGAAAGATGTTTTTATTGATTCAGAAGATAACATGCGGTTAAATAGGTGACAGCCAGAGTCCGGCTTAGCGATTGTCCGCTTATCGTCGGACATCTGCTTAAGTCGGACATATGACGCCATAGATTTGGCGTGTGGCGACCCCTCAGCGGAGGTAATCTCCGACCCCGACATTGTCGATATATAACACCCTAACTTGCATTTGCAAGACTTTCAATGTCTAGCAAACGCACCATCGAAAACAGTTGCAACCGCCCCGAGATAGAAATAATATGATGTTACATTGATTACACCACGATATTACACTATTGAAACCTTGCTGTGCCGTGTTGAAATGAAATTGGCGATAACATCATCGGCCTTGCTTACTATGCAGGTAATACAGTTATACACAATATGATTTTGCTTGTTGGAAAAAATGTCAAGAGAGCTGTGCAAGATAGATACAAGTTGAGGCGCGTAAAAACACTACTGTTCGCATCGATGGAAGCATGTTTTCATCAAGTATCTCTGTAAAAACGAACATGGCTTTCCGTTCCCGTTCTGTCCTTTTGATGAGATTTGTCAATATGTCCGTCCCAAATTGTAATATGCCATGATGTCCGCAGCAGTGGCTAAACTCTGTGAGGTTGGACGTGAACACGGAATTTGCTAATGGTGCAGACGCGATGGATTGATGTCACTGTATTCCCCAGACTTTTCTGCAACCTACGTGCGCACATGTTTTACATATGGCCGTGACAAGAAGGTAACAAATACATATATATTGATTGCAATCTCCCAAAAGTAGCAGCCACACACAACGAATAGAACTCAATCTGAACGCCTTGTGTATTCAATTATAGTTGGCTTTTCAGGCATAACAATCAGTGACGTAAAATCCTGTTTGGGGAATTTACGGCTACCATCTAGATTTTTCACCAAATCTAGTTGATAAAGTCGAAGAATGGTGGCTATGACCGTTTTTAGTTGGACGTAGGCGAACCCTTCACCAATGCATCGATGTCGCCCTGTTTATTGTACTGTATGGTGAGCTAGCAATGACGTCGCCCCATCGAGTGTCAACTACTCACCGGCACCAAAAGGTAGATAATGAGACCTGGCGCTCTTCTCCGCAATATCAAAATCGCGAACGACCCAACCTCCGTCGCCGGCGTTGCTAGCTTCTAAATGCCTAGTAGGATCAAATTTATGAGGATCAGGGTACTTTTCTGGATCCAGGGCAGATACAGCTGGTGAACTACAAACATAGTGTCCCTTTGGAATGATGTATCCTTTATATTCTACATCTCGGATTACCTTTCGCATAATTTGGAAGATTGGTGGTCGGAGACGAAGCGTTTCTTTGATGGTCATTTCCAGGAGTTTCAAGTCTTTGATGGCATCATATGTTAACGGTGGGAGTTGGGACGTCGGCGTATCTGGTTTACCGGTCAAAACTCGTGACTGTTCTTCTATTAGTAGTTTTCTATGGTTCAAGTAGACATTTGAAATCAAGGCTATACAAATTAGAACTATTCATAACCATCTTACTTACTGGAGTTGTGGATCATTAGCAAGATATAGTAGAGCCCACGTGGCAGTTGTAGAACTGGTGTGTTGACCAGCCATGAGAATAGCAATCATAAAGTTGGCGATAGCATCATCCGTCATCTGTAGCTTGAGATACCAGGTCAGGCACATCCGGCCACGGAATTCGAAGGCGATCAGCATCAATGGCCATCTCACCTTTCCACCATTCTTGTATGTGGATTCCATGATGCCTTGCAAGACATCGGTGGCAGTGGTCTCGCTACTGGCGCGACGACCACGAATTATTTCTTTGAAGAGATCGGCCAGCTTCTTTTGAGCTCTATCTCGTGCAAAGTATTGCGGCAACGGTAGCCATTCAAATAAGAAGTTGATCTATGCCAATGAATGAGCATCGCAGGCGAGACGATTGACGTTGCGAGCGGGGCAACTTACTGGCTGGAATCCACCATCGAGATCATGGTATAATTGGGCAACTACAACAGGTATAAAGGTCAGCATGTGGTATCACGCAGGGATAGCAAACGATGTGAAATCTGGTACCGGATTCATCCAGTTTCGATCGAATCTCAGCTCCCATCAAGGTTCGTGAAGCGGTCATGATGGTGAGTTCGGACATGGCTTTAAATATGTCAGCCTTCCCACTTGATTTGTCCCATTTGCTCAGATACTCGACAGTTTCTTGGACAATCATAGGCACATAGCTCTTGAAAGCGTTAGTTGTCAGAGTGTCCTTGACCATCCTAGATGGAATTGATGATATCATGGCATTATTCATAACATCATCATGACGATGCGCACGTACCTCTTTTGCTCCATAAGCACTGAATTGTCAACATCATATACCACGCCTTCACCGAATACGGGTATAGTCAGGGAGGCATATGCTTCTTCTGCGGAGACATCGGCCAATTTAGCATTGAAGAAGAAGTTGTTTCCTTCAGGACCCATGACGTAGGTCATATGTCTTCCAAACATGAGGAAGGTGAAGCATTCTCCATACTATGGGCTTGTGATGACGTTGGCTGATGTGTTTGGAGGTTCGGAGCGGTGCGACACAGACGACTGGAAGCATAATCGGTTTAAGAAGGCCTTGTCACCCAAGTTATAGTGTGACATATTGTGTTACAGCATCAGTATCTTTGAAGCTGTCAAGCCCACCTTTTTATAAGATTCAGTCAAAAAGTCGATAGGACGTAATCCAAAATCTAATAGATTGCCTATGAAAGGCAGGAGATGTGGGAGCATCGGCGGAGCATTCTTGTTTGACTTCTAGCACGGGGGTGGGGTGGGGATGTTGGATTCGATGACCGGACTTGGGAGCTCCTTCTAATCATGATGTAAGGTGATGACGCACCTTTGGAGCAGATAGTAGTGGTAAAGCTACCAATGCAGCGGCTCCCATGGCGCTGGCAGCCAGTACCAATGGAGCATTCTTTTGACCGACATAGGGCGTTATAGCCGATGTTGCCTGAGTAGCAATATTATGTAACGCACCCATTGCATAGACACAGTCGGATATTATGATGGTGTGATGGGGATCTTGTCGTGATGTACGCACAGGGGAGATGGCACGGGCTCACTCGACTTTATCACGGACTTTTTCCGCGAGCTATGGCCTCGCTGAGAGGGGGAGGGGAGGAGGGCGGCTACCTTGCCACAAACCTATAGAATAGGTTAAACGCACTCGGTCTGTCGGCGGCGGCCAGCCCGATCGTCCCGAGGCTCGTGGGACCGTCATCGCGGTTGCGTCGGGTCTGATTTAGATTTGGACGCCAATCACCCACCTTCGTTTGGACGGCGCCGCCCATGCGATTGATGCGCACAAGGAGCCTGTCAACCAATTTTCCCACCCCGGCAACAACCAACTGACACAACTATAGACCATAGATAATAGACAATACACTACTCTACCCTACCCTACCCTACAATACAACTCTCACTATCAAACATGAGCTCAAGACCAGAAAACGTCGGCATCCATGCAGTCGAAATCTACTTTCCCAAAAAGGTGTGAGGATTTTACATCAATGTTCCGCGGCAGCGCCGTCTGACCACGCTCGACTGCCAGAGTATGGATCCGACCACACGTGCTGACACTCTGCATACCCATGTAGTGCGTAGACCAATCTGAATTGGAAAAGCACGATGGTGTATCTGAAGGCAAATACACCGTTGGTTTGGGTCAAACTCGTATGGGTTTCTGCGATGACAGAGAAGACATCAACTCCTTATCTCTCACCGGTATGTCCTTATCTGCTCTAATTCCAACGGAATGTGCTGGCGGCGATGCACATTTATCAGAGACCCGTCACCGTGAAGAGTGGGATGTCCAACCATTTGAGACTGGACAGAGTCATGCCAAATTAGGCAGATCATCCTTTTAATGCCACCTTACTGAAACTACCAAGCTGACTCTGAACCTACTCTAGCCGTCCAAAATCTCATGGAAAAGTACAAGATCTCTTACTCTGACATCGGCAGATTAGAAGTAGGAACTGAAACCATCACAGACAAATCGAAATCAACCAAAACCGTCCTCATGACCCTCTTTGCTGCCTCTGGAAATACCAACATTGAAGGTGTAACCACCACCAATGCCTGTTATGGTGGTACCAATGCTCTATTCAACGCTCTCAATTGGATTGAATCATCTTACTGGGATGGCCGGTATGCTCTAGTAGTCGCCGGTGACATTGCTGTGTACAAGGAAGGAAATGCCAGACCTACCGGTGGTGCCGGTTGTGTCGCCATATTATTAGGTGCCAATGCTCCAATTGTCTTTGAACGAGGTAAGTCCATTCATCCTCGTCCATCTCGTACATTTTGGAGCATGTTGACCAATCTTCTTCCGCCCAATAGGTTTACGGGCTTCTTACATGGAACATGCCTGGGACTTTTTCAAGCCAGATATGAACTCCGAATACCCAGAAGTCGATGGTAAACTCTCCGTCGAATGCTACCTACGTGCAGTCGACAAATGCTACAACCAATACATGGACAAACTCGCCAAGGTATCTTCCGACTCTGTACAATTTCTATTTGCCAAGGGGGCTAATGGTCCTCCATAATCTTCTAGACTGGCGAAACTGCTAACATCGATGCTGCCAGCTACTTCCTCTTCCATTCCCCATATACCAAATTGGTACAAAAGTCATTCGGTCGATACGCTTTCAATGACTTTTTGAGACACCAAGATGATCCAAAGTATGATGCTTTCACAAGTTTGAAAGTCAGTACCGAGTGTTTCATAGTCCTATCCACATTATATCAAGATCCTTGTACATAATGTCCTAACGAAATTCGTCATGCCATAGGCCATCAAACCAGAGGACTCATACTTCAATCGTGATGTAGAAAAGACGTTCGTTGATGCCACAAAGGACTTGTACAAGAAGAAGGTTATGCCAACTTTATTATGTGCCAAAGAAATAGGTAACATGTACTGTGGATCATTATATGGTGGTCTGGTTTCTTTGATTTCCGAAACTCCCAATGTTGATTTGGTAAGTTCCAGTGTGGCATCAGAGCATCTTTGCGCCTTTGTTTCGTTTGTCGGTAACCGCGGCCTCTGTTGTGCGTTCGTAACCAACCTCACTATCAATGCTATATAGTTAGGCAAACGTGTCATCATGTTCTCATATGGATCTGGGCTAGCCTCATCCATGTTCTCATTTAAAGTAGTCGGGGACACCTCATCCATGGCATCCAACCTCCGCGTAAAGGCTAGATTAGCTAGCAGGACCATTTGTCCACCTGCCACATACGACGAAGTCATGAATCTGCGAGAGCATACCCACAACTTGAGATCATATGATCCAAAGTCCACTGTTGATGAAATTAACCAGTTCCCGTGAGTTTAGTGTTTCGACAACTGGATAATAGTGTGTACAAATTCATGTCGTCAAACCCCAATAGTGGCACATTTTTCTTGGAAAGGGTAGATGACAAATTCCGACGAGCATATGCTAGAACTCCACTATCAACTGGTGGTGATGTTGTTACCCATGTAATCAACGGGGTCAACTACTAGATCAAATGCAGTGTATTCTGAACCTCCGAATTGAATGAGGACAAATAATTTGGGCAGTCTCGTTATATGCTTTCTTTTCCATATTTGGAGTTTCCACAATTAATCAGTTTATCTTTCTTGAAGTGCTACTAATCATTGATTTCCTCCAAATGTGATCATCTCATGATATTGCATTCAACTGAGGACTTGCAAAGGGTTCGTCAATCTAGTATCGTCTCTATATGCGGCGTAGGCTGGTCTATCTAGTGAGTTGTTGGCCACCTTGATGTCGAAGTGAATGTCTTCCAGCAGTGCATCTGCGACGCGATGACGTGTCAATGGGTATGTTCCGGCGCGCAACAACGCAAAGTGATGACAAGACACACCTACAGACTTATAATCCAGCTCCGGTCGAATGTATCCCAGGACTACAATCCTCAATTCCCTTTCATAAAAGTCTTCGTTGAATTGATGCATGATGTGTACTTCCTACAAATAGCCACAAAAAGTGTCAGCAATCCCTGTGCTTCAAAAAGAGTTTTACGCCGGGTATCAGCACACCATAGACCTCTTTATATTCTTATAATATGGATTCCATCCAAAGCTCATAACCATTGGATACACCTCCTTTGATGTGTCTATCGTGGCTAAACCGTAGTAGATCCCGGAGTCTATGTGCTTGCCGGCTGCCTCTGCTTCTGATTCTGGGAGGTTGGCTACAAGGCGGGAAGGGTGTTAGATAGGGACGATCAGGTTAATAAGCGACAGCTTCACATGCGTATAAACCCGCCTCAAAACTTCATCATGGAATGACGTGGGCCCTCTAGCTCTACGTGACCGGTAACATCACATCCGCATCATGGTCAACGTGCTCACCTGTAGGTATTCCCAACTCTTTACTCCCTCTTTGGAATCCCCTGACTACAGGACCTTTGAAGTACATTGGGAACGGTGCAGTCGGTCCTGAGTCTGGGCCTGCTATGCTTGGTCTGTGGGGATTTGTTGATGTCATTTGTGGTCGTCCAGCGTCGATGATGGTTGGAACTTGGATTGATGCAGCCGCTGATGGGGAACCCGCATCGCTGAGGAAAGACAGCGCCATCCGGACATTCGCATGGATGCTCTTGGAAATCAAGTGCGTATTGATGCTGGTGAAGTGCGTTGCATTCATAGACTTTGGTTGCGGAGTCAGCAATGTGGACATTCTGCATGCATGTTGAGATAAAGCGCGTTTTTGACTACTTTAGTACTCGCCTATCTAATCTATTACTGTTCACAACGTTTAGGAGGCCGTCCACGCTGGCGATACAGCAGGATCGCTGCCGCGACGTCGCCCTCGGGCTTGTTGCGTACAAATTACAGGAAACACATCATGCACTCATAGAAGGTCAGGAACTGCAAGGAGACCGCCTGCATAATCAACCACACCAACGCATTGGTAAGTCACTCTCACTGCTGTGTATTTGATCGAGAGAATAAGAGAAGGGGTATAGTGTCTCATACTCACTATTCATACTAGTACTAACAATATTCCTGTATATTTTGTATCTGATTTCGTTCTTTGCAGGAATTTCCATCAATAGCAATTACATCAAAGCAACCCACTGCTGTGTATTTGATCGAGTAGCTGATTTCGTTCCCAATGTTGGGATACAATCCTTGAATGAAATACAAGCAGCTTAACTGTCTTTATTTTATTGACTGCCTGGTAATACACAAGCGTAGATTACGCAAAAAATTGGAAAGACGTTCGGAATACTTGCCCTTTTATACTTGTGGGCGAAAGCACGCTCCCCAGACATTTGCGAATCCAATTCATGGATCCAGTGGATCCTGACGGTTTTGGACCAGTCTAGTGGAAAGCACAAATGCAGCGGTGCTTGGAGAACAAGAAATGCGGACACGAATTACAAAGTTCCAGCGCCGATCACTCGTGACATCCGTGGGACTGTTACATTACGTATCGACATACGGCCCCAGAGGCACAGGCTGCTGGGCAGGATGAGATGCAACGAGTTACTGCATTCGTGCCAGCCAGAACGGTCATCAGCTACGAAGAATTTCGCTCCTATTCACTAGCACAGCGTGTCTCAAGTTCAACTATAACCGATGTCGCTCGTACCTCCCTCGAGACTGGCCAGACCGTCTCAAAAAGGTATGGACAAATTCTTGCCATGCAGTGTCATTTTGGAGGCTCAAGAGCGTCTGATGAGCTCACTAAATCAAAACATCATCAAGCTACAGCAACATACAACATATGACACCAGCCCCTCACCACCATCAACAAAGACCACGTCCGCGAACTCATACTATCAACGACGAGCGTGCCGCTACCAATGTTCCAAGGAATACGGTGCTAGTAGCGGCTACCAATCCACGAATCTGGTTCAGAAATTCCCGTGAGACCAGTACGGACCAAGACATACGAAAGGAACAAGAAGCCGCTATATGGGAAGCAACGGTACAAGTTGTCAACTCACTGTTACATGCGGCACCAAGTTCAATAGCTAGGGATAAAGCACATCGCCTGGTCACATATCTACTCCGACACAATAATCGCAGAAGTCGAAAATCACTTCGACAAGCTAAGCCACGAACACGATACACCATGGAATGACTATCCCTCGCCATACCTATGGAACAGTTAGCTCAAGTGGATGTACAGCCTCCGGTAGATCATTGAAGTGAGACATGGAGGGTGCCCTACATACCATGGTCGAAGATAGAATGGCATACTAGACTTGCTGAATGGGCCACATCTCAAGAAAAAACAGACATTCATGTATATAGGGGATTTATTAAATGATCCGCTTCCGATGAGACCCTGTAATCGCAGAAATCGTAAGAGTAAAAAAGGGCATGATTGCGAAAATTGATATGGAGGGACATGGGCGTGTATCCAGACGCTGCAATCGTGTTGGAGCGGGCAATACAAGCACCAGGAGTAGTACTGCCAGAAATAGCCACACCATCCACACTAGAACCCCTGCAGCTTCACTGTCCACCATCGCATCTCCCAAGATGATAGCTTTGTCGCATCAACTACCCGTGATTAGAGTACGCATTGCGGATACAAATCACAGATGGTCAGCCTACTCACGACCTTCTTCTCCGGATGATGCTTGGGAAGCGTATCTGCAACTACGTAATGACCCCGAAATGCAAGGCTTACTGTCAAAAAGTGCCTTGTCGTCGGTATTAAAGTGGGCGCTCAATCATGCTCTATGTATACCACTGCCTGAACTAGCTTTCGAACGAGCCATCACCGTAATGCAAGATATTGGTCGTCACAAAGTAGAATTACAACGCGATGATTGGGCGATATTCTTGTCATCATTACAAGGATGGCAGAAACTAGATACGGTGTTCACACAACTCATACCATCATGGGGTACAACTCTCTCAATGCTCGGTCTGCAAGTCATATTGGAAATATGCAGGAAAATG
>QEAN01000301.1:503-10552 GCA_006535955.1 Synchytrium endobioticum | reverse complement strand
TTTTCCACCCTGTTTTTTTCTCAACAGAGGAATTAAAAAAGAAATGCAAATCTAGAATTCTTGTTTACGGAAATCAGTTATCATGCCAAAGCTATTGAGTTGCTGAGTGAAGCACATAATATCATACATGAGACGGATTTGACTGAGGACTTGGAGGATATGACGTTTGTATGGGCCAACACCCCAATGACACCGACGACTCCTAGATCCGCGTTATCGTCAGCCGTGCCTTCATACATGTAACCTTTTCGATGCAAAATACATTCTATTGCGCTGCATTACGTTCTTCCTTGATGCTGTACTAGTGCCCCGTCAGCAAAATGTACCATCGGACTCAACCAAATTGCTTACACCAGTTAGCACAAGGACAGGAAGAGTTTATTCGTGTGCGAATCTGCTAAGAAATACTTCCATACTTTTTCAACAATACTACTATCTTCACAGGTGGTGGCAAAACTATGTGTCATCTAGGCAAGCAAAACAAGACTGATAATATACTGGATTTGGGATCGCAACAAGATTACAGTTGTCTACATGGTAAGTTCCTATTCGATACGAGCTGTAAGCATCGTTGGGCATAAAAAACCTGTTCCTACTTCCTCCGCATAGCAAAGAAATGCGCTTACCATGATAGCATTGACGATATCGTTATTAGTAGCCTTCAAAGCCTTGATGGCCTTGGCTCTGGATACATTCGCATTTTGCATAACTAGCTCGATGTCCTTGGCTTCTACTCCGGCCTCATCAATATTTTCATCGTCGTCTTCTGCTAGCTCTGGAACATCTTCTTCACCCTCAGTAACGGCTTTACCAGCTTCGCCTGATAATGGCTTTGCGAATTGTTCAGCGGCTGAAGCTTGAGCTTGAGAGTTTAAATCTTCGATTTTAGCTTCACCGAATACGATGTATGCTATGTCAGGTCATTGAATTTTAATGGATAGCGAATCAAAGTAGAGAATGGGCGACGTACTGTCACTGGTAGCAGACTTGTATACGTCGGGTTGAGATACAACAAAGAGGATCTATGATAATCTCCGTGTAAGAATGTGCTCAAGCGGAATAGCAATCCATCGCATTGTTGTTGGTACAACGGAGACCTTGACTTGTACATACGTTTTTGGGTCTTCGAATGGTGACTCTTGTGATTCCAGGGACAGGCTTCAATCCCAATTTGGCCATGGCTTTTCTGGCCTTCTTTTCACTTCGACTTTGAGTCTTCATTCCAGCGCCTAGACTTCCAGCCAGCGCTTCCAAGTCAATACCTGCAGCCGCAGCTTCCGCATCTGCATTCGCATCCTGTTATTATGGTATAGACATTGTAGAATAGGGGTGTTGAAGTATTAATATATGGAATAACATGAAAAAGGGTGTGTGTGACGTGAGACTATGACCTGGCAGAATGAACGGTGTAGACAACAATGCTCTAGGGTGTAGACGTACAGCTAATTCTGGCATTTCATCATCCGAGTCGTCCTCGTCATCGTCGATTTCTTCAATCTTTGGTCCCAAGTCTTCTGGTTTCTCTTCAGCGGTTGTGGCCATGGTTGAAGTTTTGAGTAATAACTAATCCAAGTGGACGAGCTGCGGGTGCGTGACAGAATTGTGAGTAATTGCTGTCTCATCAAGTGTTCACGAGGTGGGGGTGTAGTCTTGGAAGATGTTGAATGCAGCAACAGAAGGGATTTTGATCACGTTGTACACAACATCCATGGCTGGCCCGGGCATACAATCTCCAGCTTCCACAGCTATGATGCAATCTTCATATAGACCTTTGTCGCTGTGCGTGGTTCCAAACGGGGATATGATGGGTGATGACATGCTCATTTCCATATACGGAAAGGGCTTGAAGCAGTGATAAGAGAGAGCTGAACGTGTATGCCATAAATGCTCAGTCTCTTGTCGAATTTTTATTCGCCAACCTTGATCAGCAGAAGGTTCGTCACAACCCGTCCATGCGTCCATGTGCCGCACAGCAACCAGTCCTTGCAGGACGTTTTCCGGATTCTCTCGCATATTCCGTGTCGCAGATGGACAACATGACTCTGCTTACCTAGTTCTAGTATGGGATTCCAATGGATGGGATGGATGGTCGGAGGGGTTTCGGGAGCGTGGCGAGCGACCGCAGTGATCAGCGACAGCCACCTTCATACAGGCGACAAAGCTCAAAGCCGACTGCAGCATTTGGCATGCTATACGGATGCGGATCCTCGTCTATACGTGCGGAACGTGACAGCTCCCAGCGCACGAGGTCATTTCCTATGCAGACATTATGGTCGGACCCGGCCAGCTGGTGCACTTGCGGTGCAGATTCGCATTTAGAGACTTGTGCTGCTACCGGCGTGGCTATCGGCGTGCATGCCATGTATGCGTTTTGCCGGCCCTGACCCAATGTACCATGTCAGGCCCTGGACCCTAAACGTCGTGATTGATCAGACCGCAGGACGAAGCACCAGCCCACCAATCGCGTTCTCTCTGCCACTCTTGCCGCATAGCAACATCCTCTCATCATGGCATCACGCTCAAGAACGCTGCTCTTCCTCCAATATCGGAACTCATTCTCAAGAACATCAACCAGACATCGTTCCAATGCTGCCGCGGCCGGGTTCGCTGCTGCCGGTGCTGCTGCTATTACTGCCAACAATAAGCAAGACGGAACACGCTTTCCTAGCCTCGACCATTCCGAACGAGCCGGATTGATCGCCAATGAGATTAACGGGAGTGCCGATGAAGTCCTTGTTGAATTGTCCGTCTTGCCACCTAAATGGTATGAAATGCATTGCATGCTGCAGTTGAATGCATGCCAAGGACGACTATGCGCTTCTCCTGACTTTTCTCCTCTTGTTAGGATTGACGTTGTGGAAGAGGTCTGTCTCTAGGCCCACTCGCAACCTTGTGCCAATCCTAATTCTCGTTTGTTTTAGGTCGAAGAGGTTGTTGAAAGAATCAGAGGCAAATGTGAATAGTATACTTCTGTGCATGATATTGGGGCGCTCGGATACTCATTATCAACTACTACACATTCTAGTGTCTGAACTGGAAGCACTTCATAGGAAACACCTACTACCTGGATTTGATGATAGGATCGGCGAAGAACAATCTATAGAGACACTCGCAGATTCTGTAACAAGAGTACGTATGCGACAAAGAAACACGCTGGTTCATTTAGTCGCGTACCAATACAGTTTGTTTTCGCTGGTGTTAACTCGACACGCAACCGCGATCTAGATGTTTCACGAATGTCAGCGGAAAATCAAACGGGTCAGTAATGAAAGTCAAGCAACAGCCGCTACATCGAAGCAGACGGCAATTTTCAGCAAAAATATTCAAACCTCGTTGGCCACCAAGTTACAAGATTTGTCTCACCAATTCAGACGAACGCAGTCGCAATACTTGCAAAGTATGTTGCATATGTATGTTTCACACATGTATTATTGTTCTCAACGCTCTCCCCCCCGCGCGAACGTAGAATTGCGTGGTAGGGAAACAAGAAGTAAAGATATCTTTTCCGCTGCTGGGGTTATTGACGCAGCAGTCGATTCAGGAGATGACGAGCTGGATGCAGTAAGTTGTACTATGGTGCAAGTTGCTATGTCTATCTTTACGATACCCCCATTACTCCAATAGGTGTTTACCGATACCCAATTATCACTTATTTCAAATCATGAGCGAGAAATAACGGAACGAGAAAAAGAAATCAATGATATAGTGAAATCAATCAATGGACTAGCTGAAGTGTTCAAAGAGATACAGGACATGGTTATAGACCAAGGCACCGTTCTGGATCGTATCGACTATAACATTGAACAAACTGCTGTTCATATGGAAGATGCTCATGCCCAGTTACAGACAGTGAGTGCCGTGAATTTGTTGAATGCTAACGACTGTGGCTACTATGGAAGCTCCCTTTTGCACAATTTAAACAATTCATAACAACTAGGGAGCCAAATACCAGAAGAAAGCTGGTGCCAAGTTATGTATAATAGCACTAGTCTTAGTGATTGCTGTCTTGATAGTGGCATTATATATCAAGATTCGATCGAGGAGTCGATCGACGTCATAGTTGCCTTTTCTAGTGATGACAGTATCCTTGTGCACTCTGTCACGGACTTTATGCATGTAAATAATATGTCACATCCCACGTACATACAGCGTGAATAAGTTATGATATCCACAGTTGAAGTTGGCAAATAGTCTCTTGCTGGCCGCTGATATAGTTTGTACTGTACTTTGGAGTGGTCGTATTGGTGAGCATCAAAGCGACAGCAGGATGTGGGCCGCTGCTGCAAGTGGGAATGCAGCCAGTGCACCGAAAAAGGACAAGGCGCCCTGGTTCCATGCTGGGGATCATGAGCAATGTCCTTTATGTCAGACGTCCGGGTATGAAGTGCGTGAATTTGATTTAAATCTTTTGCTGTGATCGCTGACGTGACTTGGTTTACAGGTTTCTCGATAAGAAGCTAGTAGTCAAAGTCAGGTGCGCTTGTTTTATTCTACAAGTGGCGGTACCCTTCGTACTGACTCTTTTGCGAATCACTATCGATAGTCCGTGTGGTCATCGATTGTGAGCCCATCATTCAAGGACACTTGGTCCATCGAGTGCCCAACGAATCATGACATTGAACTAGATGCGAGAACTGTATCAGAAAACTATATCCAACTGCCGGCACCACTGTCCGTTGTCCGACTGAAGGATGTCGACGAATACTAAGAAGAAGTGACTTTGTTGGACGCTTATTCGAAGACGTATATGTAGTAAATGAAGTCACCATCAGAAAGAAGTTGCAGTATGAGTGAGTACACGGGTCATGCTCTCAATTGTACCGGAACCGTTGACAGTGCCTACCCTTTTCTGGTATGCGTGTTAACAAGAGTGAATCAACAATCCAGTTTGACGCCGGAAGATTTTGATGGGGATGCTAGTAGATACGATGAATATCTCGAAAAGATTGAAGATTGGGGTACATGATCGTACCATCTCTTTGTGCTCGATATCTGTACGCTTGTTGTTCCCTCGGTAATCGCCCTCCCAACTACAGTCTATAATATCGTCAATCAAGTCGATGTTGAAATGACTGAAGAAGAAATCGCCAAGTTCAATAGAGAGTTTGCAGACAAGATTAAAAAGGAAAAAGAGAGAGCAGTACGTTTGCAATCTCTTGTTTGTGCTGATCCATTTTTTTGTTCGAGCCCGCTAAGTCATACCATACATTGTGACAAGGTAGAAGGAAGAAGCAAAAGAGGTAGCACTGATGGAGGAGCTGATACGACGGAGACGAGAAAGAATGAGAGAACAGAGTCTACGAGAATTGGAAGAAAAAGAGCACATTCGGAAGAATGAAAAGGAAGAGCTACTTAAGAAGTTGGTACGTATTCACAAGCGTATTCTATACATAAAGGGGCCAATGTGTTGAACTGACTAGAGTTCACTTGTAGGCGCATTCAAAAGATCAGGAATCAAAATCAATAATAGCAGAGATCAGAACAGCAAGAGCCCATAGACCGAAAATACTATCCTCAAAGTTGAATTTGGATGAATCCGATATGATTCAAATGAAAACGGATGAATCGTATGAAGTAGAAGATTCATTCGACCATATTTATGTAATTCCTGATATCGCAATACCAGAGTCACTGTATCAAGGAGACAAGTAAGTAGTGCGATGGATGCCTGCAGACGCTTGGCAGTACTCTGTTGCGATTTTTCGCGTCTTACATGATTGCGCAATTTTAGTGTTTTGGATTTGGTTAGGATTAGTCCACGTGCCCGGCAGGGTGGATTCTCCTTATCGCACTATGTAACAAGGGCGTATCGTGAAGCTTCAGAATTGTGGGTCGGCCTGTAAGAATGTTTTCGCATGGTGCCACCAGTACGCTTTTTGCATATACACACGTTTCATAATATACAGGAGAAGCAGATATCTCCCCACTGGAACCGGCCCACACAAAGTGTCCTATTGCGTTGTTTTGTGTCTTGTGAATAGGACCGACATAGCAGCAGTCGGTTTGCATGTCAGCAGCTAGGCGTCTCCTGTCCGGGTCGACCAGATTACGGCCGCTGCTGGATGGACATCCTTCTCTCTTCGAGTATTTGCAAAATGGCATGCGTGACTATCCGATGTTTGGGTGCCGAGGACAAGATGTGGAAATCCTACAGATACCAAAGGAATTCCATCAAGCCATACTTGTAAGCTACTCAGCCTAGTCATTCCCGGCTCTACGCACATAAAGCCATTCTGATTCAATATGGATTCTGCCAACATTAGGATGGAATCCATCGAGCTAAGCGTCAAATCACACTAGCCTCGCTATACATCGGATCAGAACAATCCGACATAGTTGAGTCATAACGTCATCACAACGAGTCATTTGCAACTCACAGCCACGTACCCTAATCAGGTCTCTGCACTTCAACATTCTCTCAAGACTAAGCCAGATCTCAAAGTCCACATCCTCCTTGACGCGCTCCGTGGAACACGCGATACTCCATCGTCGCTATCACTCCTATCCCCGCTTCTTGACTCTAAACAATGCAGACTCTCATTCTTTCAGCCGCCATCCGCAAACACGGTATTGCGGTACATCCTTCCATCGCGGTTCAATGAGATATTGGGACTGCAGCACATGAAGTGTTACCTCTTTGACGACGATGTCATCATTAGTGGGTACGTCTGCATTATCTAGGTTGAGCGCGGCTTGGGTGCTGACGAACCTAAGTAGGGCGAATCTGAGCACGGATTATTTCACGAATCGACAAGACAGATACGTCTTGTTCAAATCATCTCATTTGTCAGCATACTTTGATGACCTGATATCGACTGTTGGTGACGCGTCGTATCATCCTGTACCTTTGTCGACCACGGTGGTATTAGATACCCGAAACACGAATTCGGTTGCGCAGCTGCTGCAAGATTTTGTAAAGAGGTGGTCCCACAAAGTCATGGCTGATTATCGAGACGACACGGTTTTGATACCGACTATCCAGTTGGGCGTGTCTGGGATACGACAGGATGAAGGAATAGTGCAAGATCTTTTGGAGAATACGTCTAGCAATACAAGTGATGGAAGGATTGGCGAAGTGTTTCTAAGTTCAGCGTATTTCAACCTCCCGCCACAGTATTGTCGGATGATGGTGCACTCGAATTGTGTCAATGGGACGCAGTTCAAACTGTTGACATCCGCTCCAGAGGTATTTATTACTCAATGGTGTTCCGTCGTTTCTGCTAGCAGTACGCTCGTATTGAAATGTAGGCGAACGGATTCTTCAATTCAAAAGGCATTTCAAGGTTCTTGCCGCACGCTTATACGTATCTTGAATCCCGGTTTTTGAGGATGGCTCGACTAACCCGAAATGGGGGTACACAAGTGCACGAGAGTGATGGAATTGCGATTGAAGAGTATTCTAGGCCTGGTTGGACTTTTCATGGAAAAGGTAATCCGTGGCTGGAGTAGAGCGCATAAAACGTATGATGACGGAACGACCAACTATGAGCGGGCTGAACAGACGTTCATTTCTTGTAGGAATATGGTGCTATGCACCAGGTGAACCCGTACCGCATACGACGATCATTGGGTCTTCGAATTTTGGTGTTCGGTCTTTGAAGAGGGATATGGAGGCACAGGTCACCATTCTGACATGCAATCGTGACCTTCAAGAGAAGATGCATCAGGTATGATTATGAGTAGTTCCTGTCAACATGGAGTCAGTTTTGCTGTTCGTTTCTTCCTGACTAGTTTATTTGGCGATTAGAATCTTAATTTCTTGAGGTCGTATGCAACGCCAGTGGATGAGTCCATTCTGACGAGTGAATCACGTCGAGCTCATTGGTTGACTAAATTCACGGCTTTGGTGTGTAGGGACATGCTCTAGTTCGTTGATAATTTATGGATTAAAATCGAAGGCACCCAATGATTGTGAGCTATGCACCTCCCCTGTTATCAAGACTTGGAGGCAGTTTTTAGCATGTTATCAACCATATGTAATGAGCAAGATATATAAAAGTTACGGAGCGAATCTGTCAAATCTACGTGAGAAAAACATTATGGGACAAATGCAAAACAAGTGTTTCCATGAGTTACCAGCTCCCATTGCTACCACTTCATTCGCAGACTCCTGTGCAGCCCTCACACGTCCGATGATGTCGATAGGAGAAGGGTATAAAGAACATATAGATGCCCGATACAGGCACCCGTCCAAGAACCCCACAAGCTGGTCGAGATAGCCGTAGGTGCCGGGGCTGTAGCCTTCGCCTACGATGACAGCTCGGTGGACACGGTGCGAGCCCGTGCCTACCTCACGGCATGGGACGCGGCAGTAGTAGGCCAGCTTCAACGGCAAGTTTTACGAGCCATTGGCTACAGGGTTCAGCACCTGTAGCGTGTATGTGATGGCCTTGTGAATGGGAATGAGTGGACTATCTTCTGTCACTCTCTTCGTTTCAGCTCCATATAGAACCTACTCCATTACTCGAATATTTGGGTCATTTCATGCGGTCGTTTCCACCGCAAGATGCGTAATACTTTCGCAATCGATTCTGCCTGCGGGTGCCACAAATGTCTCTTCGATGAGAATTCCCGTCAATGTCCGGTTGGTGTCTGACCGGTTGAATTCGATGACGCCGGCCTTCGGATCGGCTGTAAAACTTGAAGGGTTGTCAAAGGTAAAAGGGTCAATAGGAAGGCGTGGATAATGTAGCTCATCTTGGAACAAAGTTGCTGTACTATTTTTCGGCTATCAGTGCTCTTGATCCGATTAAGCGTTCATTTGGCTGTATTTTTCCTCGGGAACCTACGGTGTGTTCCTGTCGGCAGCCAGCTTGGTTTTGTTTTTGATTTTTTTCTGATTATCTTCTCCAGCAGAGGATTGTGTATGTATTAGCGAATCCCATCAATGGTCGGAAACTGACAACATTCTTCATCACTGTATAGTACCAGAATGGCTAAATTCATAACTATCAGCCTCCTTGCATATGCAGCCGCTTTCTTGTTTTTTACACCAGTTAGGATGGCTGGCAAAACGAAAGACATGACATGTATTGAGGAGATGTTATATGCGGCACACAGAGTGAGCAATGCCCATGTTCTATACTCCGAAACTGCTCTGTGATGTCAAACTCAACTCTCAAAGCTGACATCTGTCATCACAGCCAGACCTCGGAACAGACCCTTTCTCAATTTTAGAAGTGAGTAATCACAATCTTACCCTTCAGCAGAAGGGAATCACACTATACTCGCTCCAACCGACATTAGGCCAGGATTGAACATATCGTTTCCACAATTTCCAACAACCCGAAGATTTTATGTACCATGAAAGAAGTATTGGCTGACCCCGCGAATGCGGAAAAGTGTCGCTTTACTAACCTCAGGTCAGTGGCTTGTGATTCTCATCCTCGGCGATTGGCCTGTCGAGTGATCTTTCAGAACTTTCATTCAGGGTATTCCATGATTATGTCTTCCGGAAATTGAAGCTCCTGCTTGAACGTCTCACAAAGGTTATCAACGACTTTAATGATGAAAATGCCCGACAAACACTACGAAAGGCACAGGGAATAGTTTTTTCCGGCATAAAATGGCATCAAAATCTGGAGAAAACTTTCAGAAGTTTGAGAGGATCTAAAGGATCAGGACTTCCGGCTTTGAAAGAGCCTGAATTTCCGGATGATGACTTGGAAGCTATTGAGGGATACATGGATGAAGAGGCATATTTGGAGCCATTACGAAGACTTGCCGCACCGGGAACCTCCGGAGCATCACCGGCTTCGTCATCATATAGGGGCACTTTGGATAACACAATCGATTTTGGATATCCGCCACCGGACGGCAGCGCACCAATGTTGGGCTCGACGAACCCGGGAATACAGCTGTCTGAGGGTTATAATGATCCACAGTGTCTTCCATATGATACCGAGTTTGCACTTCCTGCTCATGAACAAGTAGGGCCCTCAAGCAGCGGCACTTTGAATAACCCATACGATTATGGAGATGACGAACCAAATTTTGTATATGTGTCATCGCACCAAGCTCCGCCGAGCCCCGAACTGACTCATATTTAT
>QEAN01000300.1:0-27029 GCA_006535955.1 Synchytrium endobioticum | reverse complement strand
ATCTGAGTCGAAGATATGGGTGGCTTCTCGGCGCGAATTACATGAACGAGGACGTTCATCCTTATAGAAGGAAGGAATATAACGAATCTACGCGAGATTGTTACGTAATACACGGAAAATATGTTCCGTATTCGTACGAATGTCCTACAAAAGTATGAACGTAATTGGAACATGTCTATATATGCATTTATAACATGTCTATCGTAAATGCTCAAAAGTGCCGTATATGTCAAAGCATAATGTATATTAGGAGCATGAAGCACTTTGCACAATAACATTATAACAGTTTGCATAGTCATAATGTATAATAATATTATAGTACTGTACATGTTGAGATGCAGAGGTCAGCTTTGCTGAGCAACCCTCACTCAACTTCTCGTTTCATTCGATGTACGGTAGAAACATAAATAACTCGATCAGAGATCAATACAAGGAGTGTACCAGCCTATCCAGCTCATAGAGCAAACCAACAGTACACATTATCGGTCTTGTTGTTTTCGATCAGTTGTCTTAACACTCGCCAACTTTGATCACAACGTGCGGTTGATTTTCGTTAACTTGGTGAGTGTCTTTGCTTTTGTATGCATGTACATAAATGCCTCTGAGCATCTTGCCCAGTATGTCTGGGATTGTTCATACATGCTCACAAGTCATGTCGTCGCTTACACTGTGGCGATGAGCCCCTGTGCAGAATCCGTCTTGGGAACATGCAGAACGAAGAATACTTACTTACCAGCTATCCTCCAATAGAAATGACAACCATTGCCAGAAGTGCCGGCAGCAGCCGACAGTCGGCATGTTCCTCCACATCACCGCCCCCAAAGCGGCCCAACCGCAGATGGGCCCATGTAAAGGCCAGAGTTAATACCAAAGGGCCATCTCCGAAGAAATATGCAAGCATAATTCCGAATCCCCCAGAAGCGGAAGCCAATGCCCCAGAAACGAAGGCCAATGGACCCTGGCCCATCGCCGCTCTAACGGAACCTACAGGGTTTGATGAAGCCGCCTTTCAACTGCGCATGAGCCGTTTAGAGCTCCCCGAGTTGCTGCCCGAAGGCGATGAAGATTCAGTTGAATATCTGCCGCCCACGAATGACTACGGCGTAGTAATACCAAGCCACATGGGATGGGACTGGAGAACACAAAAACCAACACACGTAATCCATTCAGTCATCCCATGCCTCCCATGGGCATTAAGGCAGAGCGGGAGGTATGCGAGTCGTCTCCACAAGCTGTCCGCGCAACTCGTTATCTGACTCGATACACTTAGTATATTGCTAAACTAGACATGGAAAACTTTGATCTCAAGTTTCGACTCTATTTTTTGAAGGAAGCAATGGACAAAATCTCTCCGGATGATCGTATTCTTGCAATAGAGGTACAGCGCATGATGATTGATAATCATCACATCACCCGCATCTCAACAGCTTGATGACATAGAACGCACATCTAAATACCGAAATTACCTCTCTGAAAGCAGAGTTGGATCATTACCGGAAGCAGATGAAATTATTCGACGAGCAAAAATCACAGTTCCATCAGCGGTCTGTGAGCAAAGATAAGGAAGTGTACACTGTAAGGGCAGAGCTGCAGGCAACTCAACAGGCACTGAAAGAGACGGACGACAGACGCGAAGACGTGGAACGATATTCTAGGGATGTACGCGCACACAACCAGCACCTCCAATACCAAATACGTGTATTAAAGGAGTCGCGTGACAATAATCCTGGCTCGAGAGAGGAAGAAAATAAACTGAAATCGGAACTAGAACTCTATAGAAGTTGCATGACAGACGTTACCGGTCTCGTCGACCAATTGCGGATTGATATAGTAGCAGAACGGGCTGAAAAGCAGCAATCACGAGCAGATCTTGATACGGCACTGACAGAGTTGGATCAACAGAAAAGTGCTCTATTGGATATGTCGAGCCGGATGACTGAGCAAGATTCGCAACTGAGCAATCTGCAAAATGAGAGCCTAACGATAAAGGATGAAGCTGATAGTCTACGGAAAGAAGCCGCATGTCTGAAAGAAGCCGCGGTCAAAAAAGACGACGCACTGCGCAGGGCTACTGACATGTTGAACGACATCAACCGGCAAAGAGATGCTGATTACCATGCCTTGGAAGCTATGCGAAAAGAAGCAAAAGGCAACCAAGGCGAACTAGGCATTCAAAACCGGCAACTCAAGCAGGAGCTTGCATCTGAGAAACAAAATAATAACAGTCTAACCGCTCAGGTAGAATTATTACGGGCGAAAAATTCAAACGGCGTCTCCAGTGCTTGTTTAGAAGTCGAATCCTTGAAGATTCAGGCGGCTAGGTTGAACGAAAGGACAATCGCCCACCGTCAAGCCGTAAACGAATTGTATGAACGATGGGGTATAGAACAAGCGGAATTGAAGGAAGATATCGCCTTACTAAAAGAAGTACGCTTTCAAAGGACTCCGTCGTTTGAGACCCTCGCCGGAGCATTGAACTGATCATTATTCGACTGATAGGAGCGAGCCCACGATATTCAGGACAATGAAGTTCTTAGGTCACAAGTCGAAGATCTTCAACGCTTGTACGATGAAAGTGAATTCAGAGGGCAGGAATTGGAAGCCCGTCAACGTGAATTGCCCGCTGCCCATAATGAAATAAGAGAATTGAAATGGAAGTTAGAACAAGCGGGACAGCAACTAGTCCTGGAACGACGTGCCGCTGACGCCAAGATTTTGGTATCGAATGAGCGTTTCATCCCAATAAAATTGTTGGGATAGGCATGGGGTGCGTACGGTTACTGCAATCAGATTCAATTCTTGTGCCTTTTCAACTGACTTACATCAGTTATCACAAATCGTGACAGGGTTCGGCCAGCGTGTTTTCTATGGATGACCGGCGTAAATTCTCGAAGCTGAATGAAAACGTACGGCAGGATTTTTGCGCGAAATCCAAACTTGCTGACGAGACGGCTGAGAAGTTGAGGATAGCCCAGTCCCAACTTGCTACTACTGAATATGAATGCAACAAGTACAAGCGAGCGCTGCGGTATCGCGAGGCTGCCATTCGTCAGGCCACAAAAATTCTTGAGAGCAATTTGCAAGAGTTGGCTCGTTAATCGAAGTTGGAACGGCGATTTAGTGATGGTGAAAGAGACCTGTCCGCCATGATGTAAATTCTGATGTAAATTAGTATAACTGTAGTACAAAAAAAGAACGAAAAACAAAATAGATTTTGTCATTTTTGAAGCTTTCATTGCCTGAATTCAAAAGTTTTTCTAAACCTATCAAACACCTATCGTATTACGAAAAAGCATCAGCAGAAAGGAGGGGGATAAAGTCTAAATTCCGCACTCACCGGCAATTTCGTCTGAAACCAATCAAGCGGACTACATAATGATCTTGCCATGACGATCAGCTCTGAAGAATATCGATTATCTTCTCCATTCATTCTCGTATTCGCTGCAGTCTAAATACAGAAGATCGCAAAATCGGTAACAGTCTTCATATTCTTCACATCGCCACGTAGAGCTTCGCACCAATCATTTATAATGCCACCATTTAGACGCTCGGCTCTACATGTAGGTGGGAGCTCCAACTCTTCTTCCAACGACCAGCTGATGTGATGGAGAAGTCTAGAGAGTACGTCCCCTCTGAGCCCTTTAACCAATTTTGACAGAAACCGTGTGTGGATTTCGGGTTCAAGTAAGCATTCAAATAGCAAGCTCACAAAGGTATCGAAATATATTGGAATGTTGGTTGGACAGATCGTTTTGCCATTGAGTATCGCATGCAAATGGAGGAGTAGCGGATACAGAACAAGCTTTCAAGGAAAGAGAGAAGACATGGCTCGCGGCGCCGACATAATTGAGGGAACAGCTGCCTCGACCCTAATCAAGCAACGCATCAATTGAGAGTGCTATAAACAAAGCCGCAATTTAATCCAGAGGCGAAAACAAGTTGATGCCAAGAAAACGAATACAAAGTGCCGATGTTTATATACACATGTGAAAAGCTTATCTACAACAATGTCATCCTGTCTTTTGACGGTCCACACGTTACTATACGTACTCTACTCGACGTGGGGTGTGCTGCTGAGCTGCCTCTTTACGAAGTTTCGGTAGTTTACTTAATACTGATGGTGTTTCAGGTTGGTCGAGCTTCATTGTCATCAAGTCCTCTGTGGATGACGATGATGGTGATGGAGTGTTCGGTCGCATAGTAGCTACATCCCGCGAGTGAGCTGAATCATCTTCTACCATCGTGCCATCATCGCTACTACCTTTAGCACGAAACTCCTGTAAAAGCTCGTCGTGGGATCTGGTCAAAGTCCAGGATTTTGGATAACTAATAGAGTGCTCAGTCAAGCTCTGTTGATGCCTGAGTGTGAAAGTTCTGTCAACTTACTTGTAGCTTCGCTTCCTTGGCGTATTACCAGTTGGAATATCTTCTCTCAATTGACTACCCTCGATTTCACCGTGGACACGTTGCAAGTCAGCCCTGCTGGCTACTGCGAAATCCGCAGTAAAGTTTGCTGCCTTGCATATTTCAGTATTCCATAGATCAATCGAATCGGCAATGACTCGGTTGGACGCCTGCATTGTGGAGTCAACTGAATCTAACATCTGAGATGTATCTCGGGTTTCTTCGTTTATGATGGCTATATGTTCCTCCGTAGCAGATTCAGTTGATTGACACACTAAATTTCGGCCAGGTCAGTGCGCAAAACACCGACAGTCGAACCAACAAGCCCATCCACTGACCTTGTTTAACAGATTCCTGTACACCCTTTGTGCCAGAATCGACTAGCATAGTGGTAGCCATGGTCGAGCTTTTGAAGTGAAGATGTTCGTTGTCCAACTGTCGACGGAGTTTAATACTACTATTTTCAGCCCAAGCATCCAACGAGTCAAACGTTGCCACAACTTCCTGTGACTGAAGGCCAAGCTGCCTGATATACTGCTCACTCTTGGCCGTCTCTTTTGCTGCATCATTGGCCTGATTGACAAAGACATCGTTGACTCGCTGGGCATGTGCATCAAGGCCGGCTTTCAATGGGTTGGTAGCGTTCTGGATGGCGTCGTGTCGTTGTGACAGGAAACTATCCATCAAAACTGATATATCTTGCATAAGCTTCGACTTGGCACAATCAGCTGCCTCACGCTCAGCAGCCAGAGCTGCCTCTAGACCTGATATCTGAGACCGTAGACTTTGAATCTATGTTCACAAGGAAGAATTGAGCACAGCCATAGGGATGTTGGAGAACCGGCCGACACAGTGCCCAACAGACCTCGTTAAGCATAGCTGTCTGCAAGTTACTTTCAGCAATCTGCCGACACCTTAACCGCTCGTGTAACTCTTGGGTCGCTTCACTCATTGCCTTTCCTACCATCGCTCGCGCACTGGTGGTCCATGCAGCAATCTGATGTAAGTATAATCAGCTGCCTTCTTAACCGGGTAGGATATGTGAGGAGGCTCGTACCTCTGATTTTTGCTGTATCAGCTCTTGCATTGACACTTGTCGGAATTCCTCGAACACCGACATGTGTGACTGGGTTTGCTGATCTAGCGATGACCGCAGTGATTGCATGGCCACGGCGATCTCGCTCAATGCTTGAGTCGCTTCCGTTTTGTTGATACCCATATTTTGAACGAGTTGCGTCGTTCGTGACTGTATACCATCGACATACTCGTCCAATTTAGTTCGATATAGGTTCGTATCCTAACACTAGCGTTTAATAAAAATCAAAATTTGTAACGGCAGACATACTTGTGAATGCTTTTTGGCAAATTCCTTCATATTGGTAGACAGCCGTAGCATGCTAGATTTTGACCTGTCTTGAAACGTGGCGATCGACGAGTCTAGACCAATGAGGTCTAGGCGTAACGAGTTTTGGAATTCTTTAAATATGGTCAAGTTACTTTTTTCTAAGACGTTCTTTCGCGCTAGTGGTGTGTATAAATGTGAGGGGTGGGGTTTGCCTCGCTTCTCTTGAATTCAATGATGCACCTATTTTTGCATGCAAACCATCGGCATCCTCCACTGAAGTTGTTACGGTATCGCGCAATACTACAGCCATGTCATGCAGACTTCTTTCTGACTCAGAGTGTGCCCTAGTCCAGCTGATTGTATCAGGAATGTTGTGCTCGAATTTGGATGGTATTATCGCTTACTCCGTCAACATGACTTGCTCCATCAGTCTGTTCTCCAGGATGTGCACTTTGTCATTCAATCGCTGCAATGCTGCCGTCCTTGATTCTAATTCGACCTTTCATCGGTGATGACAAGTAAGACGGAATCCCCCATTCTGACCATTCCGTGCTAAAAGGATAACCCACCAACGTCAGGTTTAATTTGGTTGATGTATCCTTTAGCGTCCTTTGTTCTTGGTGTAGCTTTTCCTCTATCTGCTTCACACTGGTTTCTTTGGCTTGAATTATTCTTCCGATTTCCTCCAAGCTATCTTTCCGACTCTGATTTTCATTCACTAAATTATTATAACTTTCTGCTGATAGGTATATTCCATTCTTCTCTCTTGTAGCCTACGTGGTCGGAATGTCAGCTGGTGAAGTGAGAATACATCTTTGGCTATTCCAACGACCCACGAGGAGATCGGATTTCAGCCTCTCTATCTCGTTGACGTATTCGCGGATGAGCGCTTTCTTGGTCATCTTTTGGTTAACCTCAGGCTTGTTTCTAATATTCTTCGCCCGATGGGCATAGTCCAAGGTCGACATAGATTCTTCCAGGTTAGACCTTGCAGGGGACACTATTCGCGATGATATTAAAATTGGCAGCTTGTTGTCAATGTCTGCACATACCGGCAGCGATTATACAGGTCTTGGTGCGGCCACCTAGATCAAGAGAAGACCACGCGTTAGGCGACAAAACGACCCGGTTCCAACTTCAATCTCACCCAACGAATCTTGCAACAAACGCGTAAGTTTACTCTCTCTGTAAGGTATATGAGGTGATCGATCCACAAGAGCATTTATAACCCTACCCAATGTCAGTAGACTCTACATATTGATGTTGCGGCTCAAGAGTGTGAGGAGAGACAAAATGAAAGACTGTACCTGGTTGATCATTCCGGCTTCTTGAGCACGTTTCTTTTCAGCCCCTGAGCGCCCTATGTTCTCTGATCCAGCTAGATCAACCAGGTTTAACTTTCCAACCTACTTCGCTCGGCTGTCAACATATACTCCTAGTCTTTCTTTATAAGAGACTAGAGGTACCTTAAGCAGCTCTTCGCCATCTGGTGTAGTTTCCTTGATATGTACTGTTATGGAGAATATGCAATGCGACCGACTATGAATGCATCCCTTCAGTACGGGTCCTGCAGATCTGCAAAGAACATGCGGCGTTTCGTCTACCTTGACACTTCATTCATCTTGGTCGAAGCTGTTTGTCGTTTGATAGAGCCTCGTTGTAGTATCGCAATTACGTCCTCCGCGTTCTTGACGAGTAGCTCTTCAAGGCCTTGTATAACGACAGACCCCTTTTGAAAAAAAAAAATTAGGCTCATGTAATAGATGCTTCCGCTCAGAATGCCCACCTTCTTGGCAAGGTCTTCAAAGATTCTGAGCTTCACATCATCCACGGAAAGTAGATCCTTCAGCTCTTCATTATAAAGCTCAATAAACTATGAATGAGACCGCTAAGGCTGGAGGATGATTGCACTACGATTCGTGCTTGTTGCCACTCACCGAAACACGGACCGAGTACTCATTTTGATCTCTCTCTAAAGTATCAAAGAGCGAGTACAACGTTCTCGGGATTATTCCAGCATCTCTCCCTCGTATCGCATCTAGATTGCCCTCCATGGTATATGTTTTGCCAGTCCCAGTTTGTCCTGGAAGGAGATTGGTTACAGCTCAGCTGTGGTGATTATAGTTGTCACACGTACCAACGTACCATATGCGAAGATAGTACAGTTGTAGCCCATTAGTACCTAGTTCCTCAATTGCATGAGTAGAAAGTGTTCAGACAGCGGTGACCATGTACCATGCAGGTCAACCCACCTCCTCTAGTATGGGAGCAACTACATCAGAAAACACCGTCTCCTGATCAGCATCAGGGCCAAATACTCTGTCGAATCCGTATGTCTTTGATATATCGCCCCCAGCCCTCAGCATCAAGTCTCTTGATCGAGCCGCAGATGTGGTAATGACGATGGGCGAGTTCTCCCTGATTTCTCGAGCACTTCTGGGCCTGCCATGTTTGAAATGGACTGTAAGCAAAAAGTACATGGTATTGTGGAATAGATAGAGGGGCGCATCGGCATGACTTGCCTCACTCTGACGACTACATGGATGTTGGTTTCCTTTTCTGCATGGATGCCATTGGCATGGACCAGTCCTCCGCCGGCCATGGCCATCTCAGATGTGAACACTTAGATGGTTTCTCGTACTGTGCCGCCGTATATTGCAATTCCAGCCTGCACTCCGAGATCAATGTGGATCTTCTCGAATAGTGGCCGTACGCTACGCTACGTGCAAAGTGAAGTTGGGTGAGTTTGCGTGCGGTCGGCATGCGTGATGATGCGGAGGCTGCTGCCATGCAATGGCATGCCATGCTGACCTACTGTTGACTGTTGACCTCGTATCATGTGTGGAGCAGCTGCTGCGCTCTCTTGCTATCTGGCATCTGGCATCTGGCATCGGGCATCGGGCATCAGGAGGGTTGTCAAGTCGGTCGCTCACCAAGCTCCATCTGTTGACCGACAATCAATCATTCTATAGGACAGCGCCACACTATTCGCCGTATGACCCCCTAATCGTGTCTCCTAGTCCCTCATCACAAACTCGTATCTGAAGACATGGCCGATCATGGTCGTGCATCAAGACAGGCAACCACTGCGGGACATAGTCGCAAATCAAGGCAGAGAGACCTGCTAGCCACAGATCTCCCGGAACCACCAAGAACTCCTATTCCTCCCCTACCATTAGCTGGTAACTGTTTGTAGTGTAAGCTTTGAATCCGTATGACCAGGAATCGGCATTGATACAATTCTCCACTAGAATGGACACCAGTATCATCGCACCGGGATGCATCTGTCAGTCCAATTAAGAGAACTCGGACAAAAAGCGCAAGGAGCGAAAGTCCCTCATCAGCACGGGTCTGGTATGAGGAAGGAGGCGGACAGTTAGATGTAGCTGAGGTAGCCGCCCCATCACGACGAACAAGACGGAAGTCACGCACTACTATTACTGAAGCTGATTTTACCTCCGAACCCGCGCCTCGGCATCCTTCTGGACTAGATGATCAACCGGCAAGAAGGTCCAGGAGCAGGGCAGGAACGATCGAAGAAGTTCCTACAGCCGCCACCCAAGTCGACGTATCAGAGCCACTCAAGAGACAAGCTAAGAGTCGTAGTCTAACGTCTGCTACAAGCGCAACCCATGACACTATTGTGCCTACCGGAGAAGAGTCACTTTCGCCACGTCATCAGAGCCAAGGAGATTCCAAAACTAGCAGGAGACGGTCAAAATCACGAACTCATACTTTACAGGTTGAAAAAGCACCAGACACTTGCCGATCATTTTCGAAGAAAGAAACACGAGAACGAAAATTAGAAATCAATGAGCGGTCTGGAGCTCCTATAGAAATGGACCCGATGATTCAAAAAGCTACACCGTCTGTGTTTGATGATGTCGGCAAGAAGCCATCGGAGTTCGATGGCTTCGTAACTTCTATAACGGTACATGGAACAGATACTCTACATTTCGATCCAAAGATCATGGCTCCTATGGTTCAAGTGCATGTAGTTGGTGCGTTCAGATGCCGACAGCTTGAGGAAAAGGTAGAAACTTACCCCTTGATATGTTGTAGATGCAAATTCTGGAGAGTATCTCCTCAAGTCAGATGCCAACCGACCAGTAACATCTTTTATCGAGAAGGGCGTAGACTATATCTTGCCTTTCATCACTAAAGTACGATTTGTTGGCATGGCAGTTCCAAACAATGTCTAACTTCAACCAGCGTCATAGCCATACCAGTTCGAAAGGATGGCATACGCGCCACGTAAACCATTGTGGCAGGAAGAATTTTTGCTGAATGAGGACTACAAGCACATTGTACGAGAGAATGTGCTTGTGTTGTTCGAAGTTTTGAACGTTGTCACAGATCGGGCTCTGATAGCAAGGTAGGGGCAAAGTGTTCTTTTTACACTGTGTTTAGTCGTACCTGCCTTTACTAAACTACGAACATACTATTCAGCGGAAGGTCGGATGGTTGGCACAGAGTTGCTTATGCGTTTCTTCGTCTAGCACCATCGTCAACATACACAAACACCGAAAAACCGCATCTCCGATTGCAACTCTATCAGTATCCAAAGCACGTCTCGATGGCAAGAACGCACAATCGGATACCTCATGTGTATAGATGCTGGAGAGGTCTTACTTCTAATCCATTGTCAAGAATGCGGTTTAGTAAACCACCACCATTTGCGAACAGTAGAAAGAAGTACGATGGCACTTTGTATGTCACAATCTGTGGCAGGCAGCCACCACCATCTAAAATGGTAACGAGAAGGCCTAACTGGGCTGGTGAAATAGAGATTGGCAAAATAGCTTATGAAGATGTAGGGCTGGTGACCGGTGATCGTATCTTTCGCTCTAAAAGTCTGACAACACCATAATTCAGATGTTGGAGCTATACAATTCGAAGAAGAGAGCACTTGAGCCAATGTTTAGAAGCTTAGCTAATCTCGTAAAGAAGGTTTGACATCTTTGCTACACATATCGGGCACGAAATATGTGTTATTAACACGCCAACAATCACAGCCCGTGTGGCGGAGACATGCTTCACAGAACTGTCGATTGCCCAATAAACTCATGTATCGAATCGATCCGGGATCCATGGGTGCCTTCTCACTCGCTTTCTCGAACAATGGTATATTTTTGGCTGTCGGATGCTGTGATACTGGTTCTTATCCCGTACGGATATACGATGTCCTATCTGGTGATCGTGTAGCGAATCTGGAGGGACATCATGATTTAGTGTATGAGTTGGTTTGGAATCGTGATGATGAGTAGGTGTATTAGGCTCGCTCTTCCGTTGGTGGCAATGATAGATATTTTGGCTTACTGGTAACAACATATAGTGTGCTGATGTCTGCGTCGTCGGATGGGTCAGTGAGGTTGTGGAAATTCATGGGGGATGGTAATGTAAGGCCTAGCCTTGTCTTGCAGCACCCATGTTTCGTCTACTCGGCCAAGTTTCATCCTGTTGCACCGTAAGCCACCTCGCCAGTCTTCACAACGGTCCCTGCTCAGAATTGACTTTACTCAAATGCTTTAGCTTGATATTCACAGGAGCATTCGACGCTCAAATTCGCGCTTGGTCGTCAGATCCAAACGATGCAGCCAATAATTATGTAACATCGAGGCCAACATCCCCAACACCGAACGACGCGAAGCACGACAATTTCAAACGCCCACGATCAGTATCAAGAGCAACTACATACTCTACCAGATCAGCAAGAGTCCATCCAGCTGTACATCCCACTACCGTCCATCCTCTAGACATATACAAAGGACACGAAAGTTTCGTCAATTCCGTTGCGTTTGACTCAGAGGGTGTGAAGATGTACACAGGTGATGGAGCTGGATGCTTGAAAGTCTGGAGTTGTCGCGTTAATGGGGGCAGTGGGAACGACAAAGGGTTTGACGGGTATCTGTGTATCAAAACTGTTACCGTTGAGCAGGTATTGGAAATTGTCGTTACATACCTCGCTAAGTTTTGTTTTGCATTAACCTTCCTCATTGATAGGCAACCCCAATCACATCGATAAGAATTCATCCTTCAAACCGCCGTATTCTGGTTCATTCATTGAACGGTGTCCCGCGAATAATGGACACTCGAATATTCCGCTTCACCCCAACTCTAGAATCACCATCTCTGGTTTCTTCTGTTCCAAGTCCTACAATGCCCCAACCTACGCCACCAACACATCACCATGTACCCATAATAAATTCTCGCATATCGACTTTCTCACGCGCGTCCTTCTCACCTTGTGGAACTATGGTTTGGTCATCGTGTAATGGTGCAGATGGATCCTCGGTAGTGAGAGTATGGAGCACAGAAACGGGAGCTTTGGTTGGATCTTACGAAGGTCTAGGATTTGGTGAAAAAAGCAACGTCAGTGCTATAGAATATCACCCGAAAGATTACTTGATTGCCATGTGTGCAATAGGAGATCGACAACCAGTCTTGATTTTCAGTTGGGATGGGGGAAGTGACAGTGCCATAGCTAGTGTTGCTGGAGCGTTGAATACTCCTGGTGCTGCGAATAGCAAGGGACCCAACGCTCAAACTAGTTCAGATTATTTGTTCGCAGACGTGCTGAAGAGCAATTCTGTATTGGCCGCTTCACCAAGAATTAGCAGCCAGTATAATATGGAAGATGATACTCCGAAAGCTTCCGACACTATTGTTGGCCCAGAAGACGAGTCCACATCGCGTATTACTGGTACGTTGCCTGTACAGCAGCGGTTTCTTATGAGGCAGTGTCGCAAGACTAACCGCCTTTCAATACAATAGTTTCTGTTGAACCACACGGACCACCCGTATCCGCATCCCGAACAACTCGTGGTTTGTCAGCCTTTGATGGAGAAGCTCGTACTGTATTTATTGAAGCTTCTACTGATCAACTGTCAAATCAGTATTGCTCTGCTGTTAGACCGCCCCAGCGTGAGCGATACACACGACAGATACGACGTGATCTTGCAACGCCGCTCCTCCCAAACGAGTAGATCTAGGGCCGGCTCGCATAGTTATATTCCGTCATACAAATCCATGTAGTTTATTGAGTATAGATATGGCTACTACAAAGCAAAATGAGACTACGATAAAACTGGACAAAGTGGGTTCACTGCTCAGCCTCCTGAATTAGTTCGTCCTCAGCGCCTTCTACTTCCATGTCTAGCAAACCACATTTGACACACTTTGAAATCATATCATCCAATTCACCTTGTGGCATCGTCGACATCGCTCGGTTGATTTCATCAGCATCCTGCGACAATAATGCACCTACGAAACATGGTGAAAGCGTCAGTCCGAAGGAAGGATGGAAACAGAAGCATTGTGCGCAAGCTCGAGATACGTACGTTGAAACTTTCTCGGTAAATCTTTAAACACTTGTGCTTTCGTTTTATATTCCTCAGAAGCATCTTCCAAGTCAGGTAATGCATACGACCCGTCGGGTTGTTCAGCGGCCGCAATACGAGCAGCAGCTTCTGCTTTCTCTTTCTCTTCTGCTTCTTTGGCCATTTCCTTGACCCGGTTGGCTATTCGTTGATACGTCTTTTCCACATCGTCGGTATACAGTTTTCGAGCTCCATGAGTGGTGTTCTTCATTCTAAATTGGAACACAAAGTTCAGATTGACAGCATGACCCCATTCATGGATCAACATGGCCCCACCTTTCGAAGAAAAGCCTCACGCCGTCCTTGCCCAAGTTGGCACAATACTGCAAAATCAAGCTCTGCTGCACGCACTGTTTAGCCGGCGTATTCTTGCCAGCCATTTCTAGTCTCATAGCTTCAGCCAACACTTCATCCGAATTATTGACATTTACAATGTCACTATGCTTCATCAAGTACCGATACGATTCCTCCATGGGTGATATCCCTACAAACGCCGCGACTATTGGATTTGTGAGGTAGCTGTCTTCATCTTCATCGCCTTCTGTTGGATTTGAGGATTTCAGGACAGATAATGATATTTCGTCAGCTGCATTTCCCTCTGAGCCGTCGCTGTTAGAAGTAGAAGCGTGTGCTGTGGGTGTATTTGACGTTGATGAGGATGGATTGTGGATTACTTCTATTGACTGTTTCCCCTTGGACTTTATTGGAGTCTCGTCTGCCTCTTTACTTATAATCTAAGTTTCATGATGGAGTCGTCAGACATGATCTATTTGTAATAGATGACAGAATGATAACCAGAAGAAACCCGAGGCATTCACCGTCTTGCTAAATCCCTCTTTGAACATGTTTTCACTCGTTAGCTTGGCATCCTCCTGCTTTTGCAGCTCCTCGACCCCTTTCAACAATAGATCCTTCCGCCTGAAAATAAGCGTCACTTCTTTCTCCACCATTTGTTTCGCATCCTTTATGATACTCTCGTCGTTGCTATCCCCATTATTTATCTTGGCCTGTATACTGTTGAGAATCTTATCAATCCCAGGTCCGAAAGGGTGTATCTCCACAATCATACTATCAGGTTCATAAGGACCCCATCTATAATCTCGATTTGTGTTTGCTTCCTTCCATGTTTCAGATTGCAGCTGATTCGCTGTCTCGGCTAGTTCACTCCGTAGCATTGTGAGGGCTCGCATGATAGAATCTGTATTCAACTGAGTTGATATAATGGAAGTCAGAGATTTAGCTGCCGTTTCGAGAATGGCGATTTCTCCTTTGAGATGGTTGATTTTAACTTTCCGGTCTTTGCGTTGACGATGAATTTCAGCTTGTCTGAGTCGCACCTCGGTGCCTTTGTCGACGTTTGGACTAATGCGTGGTGCAGGCTCGTGAGGGGGCGTGTTTTGATGTTGGTCGATTTAGGACCATGCAGTGGCAATGGGCGTCCCGATATTGATGGGGGTCGAATGCAGAAACAAACTATCAACCAGTCACGTACTGTCCTTCAAAATCGTCATCATCGCTCAATTCAAGTCTAGTGAATAAATTCATGTGAGGTGGAGTCATGGCACTACGGCCCGAAAGGATAGGCGGTATATTGGACGCTTACTTGTCCCATTTGGAGTAGTTTATCGGCATAACGAGCTCCTGAATGCTAGCAGAGAACCGACCGGAACAGCGATGCAAGAGAGCCTATTACTTCTGTCTAAGGTACACGTGCGGTGAACGTGCAGCAACCAGCCGAGATCAATATTAAATTAATAAATCATGGCAATATGAGCTTTATTCACAAACAACAAGCTGAATGTGTATAGTAATTAAATTTACGTGTTGCTCTATCTACAGCTCGCTACGACCTTTTAGTATCTTTGGCACTACCACCGATAAGAGCAATATCATCCTCGTTCATAGCTTGTTCTAATATGGCCTCTTCATCCAACTGCTTCTCTAAGCGTGACCTGGCCCTAGTCTGCCGTGCTGGAGCCGGATATTTCCATTCTAGATAATACGTCATTCCAACTCCAAAGCAGGCGAAACCAAAGAGTCCTGGTATCAAATGAAATCACGAATCAGCATACCAACGCAATTCCTTTGCCCATGAAGCAACGATGGCCTGTCTGAGAATTCAGGTCTATCCAAACTCCTTAGTGTCGACATACCCAATGAGAGATGTACCCTAGTACGAGGAGGTAATCTCAGGTAGGCATCTCTTAATGAATTCGAAAACTTTGGTGCATCGGATGTTGTATTTGTTGTACCAGTAGGGTTGATGGTCGGAGCTTCCGTCCCAGTTTTGGACTTTGACGGAGCTGTTGGTGCTGAATCTGGCGGTCTCCAATCTATTGATAGCCTTGGTATGGATCTCTGTTGCCGCGGCTGGTGTGCTTTAACCATTTTCGACGGGATTACTTCTGGTATGATATCTGGCTTTTGGTTTTTAACAGTCTATGTACAAACGCGAAACTTGTATGTACTTGTAATACTTCATACAAGCTCTTGCACGCAGTAGAAAACTATTCAGTAACCGTTCAGAGCAACAACAATCCCATTTCTTTTGGTGCTACCTCCTTGCAACGATAATTATATAAATAGTAATTCAAATTGCCATCTCCTTTGCCGAACTTGAGTTCGCCTATAAACCGCTCGTTTGCCATGAGATCCAAGCTATCAGGGGGTTGAATTCGTCAGAATGGATTTGAATGAACGAGGTTCTAGAAGACCTTGCCACACCAATTGAACACATCAAAGTTTGCTTGCCGCGCCAGAATCAAAGCATCTCTAAGCAGGCTCAATATGCAATTAGAGGTACTGGGTACGTAATAGTATAGATATGCCGCGTTGATGTGTGTATGTGTAGAGTTTCCAATGACTGTTGATGGCAGGGAATAGAACGAAATGAACTCGGTAATCTTCTTCGACGCAGGATTCTAATATGTGATACTGCTCGAATCATTGCTAATCTCAGGCTAAAACTCTTCAACAGTCAAACAGGACGTCCCAACGCACCTCAACCACGTAACTGCAGACAACAGACGGCAACGGCAACAACCAATGCCTGACTTCTTCCTCAGAAAAGTTTGGTGCGATTTTGTACGTCTTCATGTGTTCATTCAGTAATACTGTTACTTGCGGCACATCCGATGGTGCCATTTGCCGCAGACCCGGAGTTTCTGTTTCATCTGGTAGTTTGTACAATCTTATCGTCCTGGCCATAGTCATATTTTTGCTCAAATGAGAAAACTGTGTTTCGATAAGCTTTTTTGGGTTCAGCGACCGATGATAGTACCTATAGAACGCAATTAAGTGTCAACTGAATATTCGTCCTCAACCCTTTGGCGTAATACGTACCGACAGGTGGAAATCGGTTTCGGTAGAGTAACTCCAGCTGTATAGACGGCTTGATATATGCCTTCCATATGAACTCGCCTTGTGACTTCTTTTATCAAGACGGGCGCTAATCTCTTCGAACGTAGTTTTTTGTGCACACACAGGAAATTGATTTCAACCAACAACTGAGAGCTAAAGTTAAGATTGGTTGGTGGCTTCTGATCGCTGACAATTACCTAGACTTGTAAAATAACACCTACTGAGCCCGCACTCTCAATGTAGCAGGAATTCCACTGATGAATGCTACAAGCTTTCTATTTGAACTGACACGTACTCCAATGAGCCACTGTGGTTTCCAGCCTGGTGGTTTTAGTGCCCTACATTTTGGTCATGACAGTTGAGGACCATGAACTGACCACTATCATCTTTCACTCCTGATCAACTCACCATTTCAGGAAGGCAGCAGAATAGTCAAACCGGAACATATTGTCGTCATCTTCAACGTAATTCAGAGAGAGCAGTTCATACAGTTCTTTGACCTACATGACCTGTCAATCAGTCAGGTTCATGGCAATGTCCCGAAACAGTAATCACCAACCTCCTTCTCGTCGTCTATATTGACTGTACACCATTCAAAGTCCTTGGGTAGAGTATATGGCTCTTGCCTTACTTGATCGTCTGCCTTGTCTGGTTCAATTGGTCCGTCTACTTCTGTCTTTTCATCTGTTGTTATGAATTGGGAGAGTCAAAGGCAAGGACTAATCATAGGTATCTGCGCCTCATCCACCAAGGAACTCAAGCACGATTTTGAACATCTGAATTACCGTAAGCAACGACTGGTTGGGTCATCCAGAATTTGTGACTCTTCATATCCCTTTGAGTTGAACGACCATGACCATCAAGCTCCAACTTCTGTAGCATTTCGTTCATGTTGTATCGCTTCAGTAACGAGTTCATAGCTGCTAAGTCTGAAGTGGAGATGCCTCCTACTCCTGCTTGTGATGATCCACTTTTACCACTACCTTTCCATACGTCTGCACCAATTTTGGCGAGCTGCTGCAGGTCATTACCATCGCGCATCATTTCTAATAGCCTCTGTTCATCCCCATTCATTGCTGATGGGTCTGTTGTGGATGCAGGCTTCTTTTTGCCCTTCTTTTTCGGTGATGCTGCAGCTGCAGTGGATGCGGACGACGCGTCTGCTGATGATACCGCTCCTTCTGGCGCCTGTACGGTCTCTTCGATAGCCAGCTTCCTTTCTGACATACTTATGTTTTCAGGTGGATCTTCATGAGGTTGGGGTGAGCGTTTACTCGCTCGCTCTCGCTCCTCACGATCACCCTGGCTCCTCGCAAACTTCCCAACACCAGTCCCCCCCAAATTGGGCAAACTCGAGTGTGTGTACCAACCTCAAAGTCCATTTTACGGATCGAAACATCATGGATTTTCTTCCGCGAGAGACTAAAGACAATATCAGGGAAGCAGCTGATAGTTCCATGCGATTCATACTCGCAACCATGTAAGGTTTGCCTGGCCGCATGAGATTGAGCAATGTGCAGATTGGAATGCTATGCTATGCCCTACGTGCGCATATAGATCATCTGACTCCTCTATTGATCATTGAATCCAGAGGTGTTGCACTTAGATCCGCCATTGGCGTTTGGCATTGGACTGAAGCATACCCCATTTTGAGAAACTACTTGTTGGTTCTGATCATCCTCTCTACAATTCCATGTCTTCTCGTTATTGGTACGCTCATTCTCCCTCCTGGTAAGCGCTGCTTGCTCACCTATGCGCAGATCGCTACGACGTCGAATTGTTTTGCGACACGGTCTGATATATTATCTCAAATGATTAGTAATTGCATTCGTCGCAACCCAGATTGTCCTTGGTGGCATTGCAATAGTACGTGCAATGTTAACCGGTTCACCAGCAGCTTAACTTGAACATCCCCGTGGTGGTTCTGGCACAATGAAAAACAAGGACATTGACCAGCTCATCTCATCATAGGCAATATTCATCCCTGTGCAAATTGGCATAAGTATCATATCAGCAGGTCTTGTTGGTTCCTACTACCTGATGAAGGCCCTGTACGTATGCAAAGTGACTTGCGTCGGTAAGTAGAATATTGAATTTCAATCCAATCCTAGGAGGGCCGCCATGGCTACCAGATCTACAGTTGTCAAACGTGTCTCGATCGATGCTACGGGTGAGGGAATGACACCAGTTATACTGGTTCCGGCTGACATGAGCAAGCTGGAAGAGTCAGATCTGCCATATTACAAGAAGGAAGAATAGTGTCCTTGTTGGTGTCAAATACTTGCTGTTTTATGGTAGTTGTTACTGCGGATTTGTGAAGTTGTGTGCAACATAGCTTGAAGTATATAAATATTGCTCTTTGAAAAGGCGTGTTGCGGTGGATACCCGTCTGCTTTTGTACCATTTGTTACCATTTTCATAGCATCAATCGTACTCGGGGGAATTGACATGCTACCGTTTCAAAACCTTAACGCGTGTCTCTGGTGTGGCAGTCATCGTTCTCGCTTACTTATGACATACGCTCAATTGACGCCGAAAGGATTAGCGGATGGTCTAAAGAGCTCAATCAGGATAGCGTTCAACTTTGCCTCGGCTATAGCGTTCCGTTGACAGGCGGGTGTCAAGCGAGACTTCGTCACTTCCGTGTACAAGCGCATATTGCATGCGAGAGACCGCGAAGAGCGTCTGCTTGTCAGCACCGTTCCCATAACAGTACAGTGCTTCACGTTGTTCGCATCGCAAGCAACCGACCGACCGACTGCCTGAACATAGCGTGGAGCCTCGCATGCCTCAAAAACCTATCAAAAGCTAGTCATCCGAGTCGTTTTGAAACGAATAAGCTAGACAGGATCAGGGGCAGCCTGGAGAGGATGAAGTAAGTATGCTGACTCGTGACGCATTTGTTGCTTGATGGGGCGACACCGCACCATGACTCAACCGCAGGCGACAACATAGTCGTACCGACATCTGACATAAAGATCACTCCTCGATAATCGATAGACAGAGTGTAACTACTTTCAAGTATCATTTAGTGTGTCAGAATCTCTTAGTCTAGTCGCTTCAGAGTGAGGTTGCGTGTAGATGTAGACATGCCAAATATGGTGAGCTGCTGGAAGCCTTGCATTTGTGATCGTACGGATCGGATGATCGGATGGTGTGTGCTGACTAGAATACAATCAATGCAGATTCTCCCCAGCTCCGTACATCAGCACCAGCAGGCCCCGCTTGTGTCTCATCATCATCAGCAGAATGGATATGACTCAGCCTTGAGAGGTAGCTCCAATCATGATAGGCCTGCATCGGATGGCACCCATTGGCCAGATCAGCCGAGTATGATTACTAATATGCCGTATGGAGTTAATGCGACATTCTGACACATCATGACTCATAGTACCGAATATGGCCTCGCTCTCGAGCTTTGAAATCAAACCACCCGCTACCGCACCCATAAAACTTGAGATTCAGCAACAGCAACAGTATGCAGCAGCTTTGGCTTTTTTTGGAGATCATGTAGTGTTGCCATCACGAAATGCCAGTAGTAAGAATCTTCCCAATTTAAACGGCCATCATACACATAGCCAACAGCCGCAACCTCAGCCGTCGCCGCAACAGCTGCTAAATGCTCTGCAGCAATTCTTTCGGTCGGTAGCTATCACAGCACCCTCACCACCTTTACACATGCCCGCGTCGATATATAATGTTACTCCGCATTTTGGTAGTTTTACAGCTCATATCCCTCAACCACCCATGCAGTTCTATGCTCCGATCATGTATCATAACCCCCAACTGCACCAACAGCTCAATGCCAGTGCCGCTTCTGTTGGAGGAATGGTTGGCCTTTCGCCGGGCGATGCCGTTTTACCGCCACCAAATGCACCTAGTAGGCGTGAATGGTTTGGTAAGTTAATGTATCAATGCCAATGGAGCACATTTTTTGTTGGTGGTGTTGCTGTACTGATTTGTGATTGGGAATCACAGTAACAAGTCCACCAAACTTTAAACTAGACTACCTGCTGCAAATGGCGCACCAGAAATACAATACGCAAGATTATTCTGGTGCCTTGGCGGTACTTCAGGAGCTACATAATTTACAACCAGAGCATTTGCCAACATTGTTGCTGCTTGGCTGTACTTGTTATTCACTGGGTCTCCATCAGCTGTCGATATATTATAACAATCTGATTTTGACCATTGATACACAGTTTGCGGAGGCGTACTCCAACTTGGGCACGACGTATCGAGCTATGGAAGCACTTACACCTGGTACACCAGCCGGTGTACTGCCAACTGCAACGCCAACGGCACTCGGTCAATTATCATATAATCTTGAAATGGCAGAGCGGTTTTATCGGATGGCAGTCACCATCAGGCCAAAGTATTGGGATGCCAATATTAACCTTGCCGGCCTGCTAAGCTCACAGGGCAGATGGAAGGACGGCTTAGACGTCTATACGTCGATTGAACTTTTGATGGAGGAAGAGTTTCCACCAGAAGAACGAGTAGAAACTATGCTTTCTACATTGGTTCAGGCTGATAATGAAGCGATGCTAGTGGCTGCTATAGCTGAATGTGAGAAAAGGAAAAATAAACGCATCGCATATCAGCAAGCCACAGGCGGTGTTGTTGCTGGTCGAGCTAGCGGGTATACCAGTGAACGCCGGCGTGATTTGTACTTTGCCAAGGGCAATTTGATGTATGTCATGGGTAATATCGAAGGTGCTAAACGAGAATATTACAAAGCGCTAACAGCAGTGGGCATCGATATGCTCAAAGTCTTGCTCAGAACACCCCCAGGTGCTATACCACAGCCACCATTGACCCCACAACAAGTGTTATTGCTGATACAGCAACCTAAAGCGTCTGGCGATCTCACATATTCACCAACTACAGCGTCGATATTACAGACGTTGGCAAAAATATACCAAGATGCCGGTAATACCTCTATGGCTATTGCCTTATATTATGTGTCATTAGGAGTACATGCCGCTGCCAACGTTTGTAATAATGTTGGTATTTTACTGTCGAGTCATCGACTGAATGAGAGTATTGGATGGTATGAAGTAGGATTAACTCTTGATCCTACTCATGTGCATTTATACACTAACTTGGGTTCTGCCTTGAAAGATCGTGGCCAAGTAAGCATTGTCTGGCTTATGACGCTCGCGTCTTGGTTGGCTCGCCTTTTACAAGTTCCATGATTAGATCGCTCAAGGAATCGAATGCTATCAACGAGCTATCTCTCTACATCCGGACTTCTACATAGCTCTAGCCAATTTGGCCAATGTTTATAAGGATCAGGGACGAGTGGATGAAGCAGTGGAGTTATACCGTCGTGCCCTGGAAGTCAAACCTGACTTTGTCGAAGCATTCTGCAATTATGTCAATTCATTATTCTTTGTTTGTCAGTGGGAAGACAGAGCTGCAAAGTTGATAAAGATACGAGATATAGTAGAACGTCAACTGAAAGACGGCGCCAGAACAATACCCAAGGGTGTTCCGACGGTATTACCATTCCACACATTCACGTATTCATCTCTGACAGCTTGGATGGTACGTGAAATTTCCAGGCGAACAGCTGACCGAGTACTCTGGAATGTCACAACGAGTGATTGGTTTGTAGGCTTCCCCGAAAGACCATCACACTTCCTCAATATACCACCCAGATTTTTACCATCAATGTCAGCAGCAATCAATCGATCTGCCCATTATCCGTACCCATATTCATTACCATCACCACCGACTACACATTTACGTATTGGATATGTGTCTTCGGACTTTATTAATCATCCACTAGCTCATCTCATGCAATCCGTATTTGGTTTGCATGACCGCCGTCGATTCCGTATATATTGCTACTCTCTGTCACCTTCGGACAATTCTCCATATAGAAACAAGATTGAAGCTGGTGCGGACGTATTTATAGATGTATCATCATGGTCGTTACGGGATATAGTAGAACGGATAGCTTTGGTTGACAAGATCCATATCTTGTGCAATTTGAATGGATATACAAAGGGCGGTCGCAACGAAATATTTGCTGCTCGCCCCGCCCCTATACAGATGGCGTTCATGGGTTTTGCAGGCACCATGGGTGCTGGTAAGGTGCATGATCCCACGACAGATGAGGATTCCAATCCTACAGCAAGCCCGACAACCACCGCTTCATTGTCAGCTCGCAACAGCATTATTCAATCTCCAATGACACCGTCTCAACAGCAGCAAGTATCTTCACCACGAACTCACGATCTGTCGTTACGTCGTGTGGCATCAGACTCATCATTAACACCGTCACGCAAGCCATTGACGAGTAGTATGTATAATGACACTGAATTTTTCGATACATTACGAGAGCGATCTATAGATTATTTGGTTGCCGATGAGATAGCTTGTCCGCGAAAGCTGGTATGTGGTGAACCAATCAGTGAAAGAGAGCCAGACGTTGTGCCTCCAGACTCTCCGTTATACATGTCGCGCCAAGTACGCGGGTCTATAGTACCCGAGGATGACCGTAATCGCGTGTATACAGAAGGTCTTATATACATGCCATACTCGTACTTCGTCAATGATCATCGTCAAGGGTTTAAAGAAGAGGATGATCCTGAAGTTGATTCTATGATGGTCAATGCCATGTCCACATCCGAAGATGACGGCTTGAGCGATCCATTGATGGACGATGCCGACGATGAGTCACATTTGAGCGACGTTGATCGAATCAAGTGGAGACGAGAGCAAATTAGGAGATTGAAGATGAGGCATGAACTATTTCCTGGCTTACCTGAAGAGACAGTAATTTTTGCTAATTTTAACCAGTTATACAAAGTAAGGTGTGCGTTTCTTGTCAAACAGGGTTGATTTGATCACCACCCGACCTCACTTTTAGATGGATCCAGATATTTTCAGAGTATGGCTCAATATATTGAAACGAGTCCCCAATGCTGTACTATGGCTGCTCAAGTTCCCTGCAGCCGGCGAACCTCATATCATCAAGTTTGCCCGAGAAGTAGCAGGCGAGGAACTCGCTCGACGTATTATATTCACGGGTATGATTGAATTTCCCTGCTTTTCCCTCTCCTTATCACCCCCCTCACAAAGGTCGAGCAATCTTAATAGATGTAGCGATGAAGCATATACATATACACCGTGGTCGTGTCGCGGATGTCTTTTTGGATACCCCCGAATGTAATGCACACACCACAGCCGCTGATATAATATGGTCTGGTACTCCTATCATCACGTTCCCCAAGTATGATTTTAAGATGTGCTCTAGGGTAGCAGCATCTATTGCCTATGCGACAGGGTCATGGGACCCTGTACAGGGCAATCCATTCGCAGATAAAGTTCCTCGTGGATTAGCTCATGGTCCTTCACGATTGTCCAATCCAGAACTTCTTGGCCACCAAATGGTAGTGAATTCATATGCGGAATATGAAGAGAGAGCTGTAGAGTTTGGTAATGGCATGTGGTGGGAATGGCAACCAATTGGAGTTCAAGGCCGTCCATATCCAAATTGTTGTGATGTCGGTATGAGTAATAGCAATGGTAGTAGTTGTGGTTCGAACGCACCATCACCATTATCGGCGTCCACTACTTCTTCCAAGTCATCAACATCGTCTTGGAACATTACTCCCAGCACACCGGCTCTGCCTGAGCATAACGTGATACCAATGTCGGCTCCATCAGAATCCAAGATCAATTTGGCAGTTGATCGGAGTAGAACTTTATCTAAGCAATCGCAGCAGCAACAGATTCAACAAGGTGGCCAGCGCCAGAGTTATAGTGGACAAGTGAAACCAGAGTCTCAGCGCCGACGATTTGCCTATATCAATCCAATCTACCCTTCACGAAGTCATCCTACACACATACTGGTTCCGCATGGACCGCCGGTGGTGTTGCGGCAGCGACTCTTCTTGACCCGAAATAATATCCCACTGTTTGAAACCGACCGATGGGTACGATATTTAGAAATGGGTATGTTGATGGCATGGAATCGATGGGAGGATGGCTGGAGGACGCTGTTAGAACGCAATCAAGAGGAGATACAGGCCGTCTCTACCTATGCAAGTACTGGGGCAAAACCTCTCAATCCGTTGTTAGCCTCATCAGTCAGTAGTCCTTCTCAACGCAGAACCACTACACGGTGTCTTTGGATTGATGATATGTTTCCAGCTGGAAATAGTAGCAATGTAAATAGCCAACCTGCTGCATCTACCTCAACTATTACAAACGTCGCTCAGAATGATACCCGCAATAGTACTGATAGTGATGGTCACTACTCAAATGAGGAAGCGGGAGTCAAGAAAAAGCGTGTGTCTTATGTATGAACGATTCAGTTTGTCAACTGTTCTGAGCTATTTATTATATTTTTGGGATTGTCTCGCCAGCCATACCATAGTTTGTGATTTACCTCATTTCATTGTATATGATATTAGAAAATTTAAAGGGACGGCGGAGTGCATGTCTTTAGCGGGCTGTAGTGAATCGGTAACTTCAAGGTGAATTGAAGGCCGCATCCGGATTTGCCAAGCTTACGATGGTGGTTAAATCGCGAGAATCGCGCAATGGCGATTTTGCTGCCGGGGTGACGGGGAAAAGCATCTTGTCGGAGTCCCACAGGAGCGGGCCTGCAGAAAAGGACAACTAAATTGATAATCAGAGGTGACTTCTGTCGTCACAGTGCTGCCAATTCGCAGCTTTTCCACAATATCAACTGGTTAACAGCCTCACCTTGTATGGAATGCTAGTATAGAATAGAAACCATTTGATAGTCTATCTGCCAAATTGAGCCCAAGCGATCTTTGATCACCATGGCGACAGACAAATTGAGTAGTATGGTACGTATTTCAATAATGAAGTGGCAGCCATTCATGCGATAACAGCTTTACAGCTCACTTTCTTCATCAATGGCTACTCGAGTCGATCTTTGATAACATGGTGGAGGAGGTGATGATGGAGGTCATCTTCGAATCCCATCGTGAGGCAAAGCTGGCCACCTCGATATGCCAAATATGCTTGCAACAGTCAGTATTATCGCTTCCAGCTCATAAGTTTGGTTGTATTGAATGAGTGTCACCTTGCGATCACTTGTCAATTAGATGTCGATGTTTCGGTATGGATTCAACTTTTAAATCTCGCATGTCACAAGGCCCTCATGCTCCACTTTCCCTGCTAGTTCAAGCGCCCAACAAGGACGTGTTTGGGCAAGAATTACAGACCAAAAGCTCCAATGATCAAACTTCTTGTCCCAAGTGTGGAAAAGTAATTGCTACCATGAAGTTTATGTACCACTTAGAAGGGTGTATGGGACTCGGTTTCGGAAGACAAAGCTCTAGAGTGGCTTCAAGAAGGTGAGCGACATCTTCTGTACATCCTTCCTCGAAAGTGAACTTATTTGCATCTTTGCTGTCACAGGATACAAGACGCCGCCAATGGCTCACAAGGTGGAAGAGCTGCTTCATCCTCACCATTTGATTCGGAATCTGATAAGGAAGGGTCGGCAACTGAAAGGAAGAGTACGTATGGTGTACTGACTTGTCACTTCTCCCTTTCATTTTCTATCGGCGTCTGATGGAGTTATCTTTTATTCAGGGAGGAGGAAGGTGAGATGTTCCTGAACATTCTTGTCGTTCGAACTGGTTTCTTGACTTTCTTGCTTCATCCTTTTGAAAATAAAGAAGGGAAGAAATGGTGAGTGAAACAATACTATTGCAAGTACAACAGGTTTGCCAACATCATGAACAAGTCATCTCAGATGATTCCGACGTCGAATACACGCCTGGTGACCTCACTCGCTCAAAGTCGCCATCCCCGGCCAAGGTGAGCCGTCCTATCGTTCGTGTATCCAAACTGACTTTCCAAGTCCTAACCTCTATCAACACAGCCACCAATTAAACGTATATACATCGTATAGCCGTTTAGTCTGTAGCACGAGGTAGGAACACACGGTATCTAACACCATCCACTAAAATAGTCAAAATTGCGAACAAACCAGGCAAACCTCCACGGCCACCCAGTGCCACACCATCCAAGAGAACAGCTATGTCGTATCCACCACACCTTCCTGTACAAAGATCATCTTCCACCTCATCAGGTGTGTCAGACACAAAGCCGTCTCCAGGATCGCGAGCTGGTCGTCACAGTAATCAAAATGGAGCACTCGATACTGTGGATCAGGCGTTGTTCAAGCAGCAAAGTGAGTTCGTAGGTGGGTCTTTGCAAATGGTACGGCCAATGAGTAATGGGAGACACTTACGTTTCTTTCAACTTTGAGATGTCACTGGTGACGAAATGTTTCGAAACATAGTACTATAAATAGATCAAGTTTTCTCGTAGTAGAAGTAAATTTTTGTCATGAATACACTGAGACGGAGCAAGGACTTTGTTGAGTGAAGACTCTGGATAAGTATTTGTCAGCGGGTATGGCTACAAATAGACTATAGGCTATTCCCAACCCTAATGTTTGGATCCAGCGAAAACTGAATCGGATAAGAGAATCAAACTATGACCTAACTAGTGGTCTGTCCTTCTAAACACCACCGGCCTAC
>QEAN01000298.1:12094-23624 GCA_006535955.1 Synchytrium endobioticum | reverse complement strand
GATAGAAGCCTGGGTGGACGAGTCTCTGGAAGATGATCCAGAGAGCCCTCCACCACCGGCGCAAGTGTTCTATGTCATAAACAGGTTGCTCCCAACACCCTACCGTGTGAGAGCCCCGCAGCCCCGCGTGCCTATGTCGCCGCATCCGACATCCGTGTTGGTTCATATATTTTGTGACACATCTTTTGTACACACACACAGACACACGACAGCTGAATACACATCCATCGCATCGCGAGCACATCTATCCGTTACCTCTACGCCAATCGTCCTAACAACTACTACAACAGCCATTACATACCGCTGGTCTATAATCTCGCACACGTCTTTTGGAGACGGTTATGTAACCATGAGCGAATAGTGTCTATTTGATTTACTCTTTGACATCTCATGAGTATTTGTTTTTAACTGTTGACCTATTTCTGTTTCACTCTTCTAGAACTTTCTCACATCCTATTCATGTAGGTCTTTCCAAAGACTGTGCGAGAGGTGGCAGGTGTCGGTCCAAAAGCTGGGAAGGTGGCAACAAGAGTTGCTTTTATGAAGAACCCCTCCAAAGGCCGTCTGTTGGAGGAGGTATTCTTGTTGCCTCCGGAGATGCTGGCCAAGGGTAAATATTGTTATATATCGACAATGTCGGGGTCGCCACACGTCAAATCTATGGCGTCATATGTCCGACTTAAGCAGATGTCCGACGATAAGCGGACAATCGCTAAGCCGGACTCTGGCTGTCACCTATTTAACCGCATGTTTTCTTCTGAATCAATAAAAACATCTTTCCTCATCCATCCATCTATACGTGCATATATAACAACAGGTTTATACCAACACACACGCTTATAATTACACACCACACTCAACACGCTTATCGCCGGTCATCTACTGAGCGACTGTTACTATCTGAATTCCTACCAGAGGACATTTCAGTATTACCGAGGCTGCTAGTCGCGAATGTAGTACCATGGATCGTGCTGCCTGTTACTACTGTCACTATCTGGATATATATTGATGTGAGAACTATATATATTAGATGAACTAGTGCCCCAGAACTTGTAATCAGAATGTCTTGAAAAGTTTTTGCACTTTTTTAGAATAAGAATGTGCTAACACACTTTTTATACTTAGGAGAAGCGGTGAGCCCCGCCCTGACTACGAACAATATACCGTACTACCAGGGGACTCTACACGGTCATGAGCAGCACGTCCAAACTCGGTCCCATGATGACGATACGCTGGATCCATATAACTATCAGATGACTGTGTTCCGGGGCTCGCCGTGCCAGACATTTGTACATTGGCGCATATCCGAAATGGCCCGCCTTCCTCCTCTGTTAGTCCTACCCGGTGTGGCTTGTACTCCACTCGCGGCTATCAGTGCTCTTGATCCAAGTACACGTTCATTCGGCTGTATTTTTCCGTCGGCTGCCAGCTTGGTTTTGTCCTTTTTCGTTAATTTTTTTTTTTCTGATTTTCTTCTCCAGCAGAGGATTGACATCGGAGTTGTGTATGTACAAGCAAATCCCATCAATGGTCGGAAACTGACAGCATTCTCCATTACTGTATAGTACCAGAATGGTTAAATTCATAACTATCAGCCTCCTTGCATATGCAGCCGCTTTCTTGTTTTTTACACCAGTTAGGGCACCTGACCCAGTGCCAAAAAAGCAATGTATTCGGCAACTTATTCATGCGGCAGAAAATGTAAGCAATGCCCATCTTCTATACTCCGAAACTGCTCTTTGATGTAAAACTCAACTCTTAAAGCTGACATCCGTCATCACAGCCATCCCTTGGAAAGGAGCCTCTCTCATTTATAAGAGTGAGTAATCACAATCTTACCTTTTGACAGAAAGGAATTACACTATACTCGTTCCAACCGACAATAGGAAAGTATTAGAATTATCATTGATCACGAACTCTCAAACACTATATGTAACGAAGAAGATGTGTTCAAACACCCCACGCAGATACCCGAGGAGTTCGTTCCTTCTGTCAGGTCAGTGGCTTGTGATTTCCATCCTCGGCGATTGGCCTGTCGAATGAACTTTTAGAACTTTTATTCAGGGACTTCCATGAATGTGTCTTCCATTATTTGAAGCGCCTGTATGAACATGTCGCAGACTTTATCTCCGACAAGGAGTATCGTAAGGCCAGAAAAATACTACTTGAGGCACGGGCACTAGTTTGGTTCCACATATACAGGCACTACCATCAGGAGCGAGCTTACAGAAGCATGACACCCGAAAGTCGTTTGCCTAGGGAAAAGCTTGAACTTCCGCATTATAAATGGGCAAATGTTGAGATGAACGTGGATGAAAACGCATTTTTGGAGTCAGTACGAAGTGCCGTATCGGAAGCTACATATGTGAATGATTTAGTCCCAGATACATCGAACGCAGCTGGTGGAGGGCCAGCACCAGAATTATCTCCTTTCAGTGAAACCCCGGGAGCATTACCGGCTCCGTCATCTGCATGGCTCTCATATAGCGGCACTTTGGATGACCCATACGATTCTGGATCAACGTCACTGCACGGCCGCGCATCAATGTATGACTCGACGAGCTTCGGCGCAGATCAATCCGATTATGAAGTTTATCTAAGGGATAGTCAGAAGCCCGAGTAACAGGCATCACGATCCAGATAGTCACAGTAGCAACAAGCAACGCAATTCGCGACTAGTCGCCTCGATATTACTGAAATTCATAAAACAATGAAACCCGCTGTTGACCCAATATGTGACACTTGGTACAAAATTGAGATGATACCATATTCCGTCAAACACTAGAAGATCTATTACTTTCACTTGCTAGAAAGCTTTTTGCTACATAATGAAAATTCAATGTCTGCATTTTTATTGCGTGGTTTAAACTACTAATCCTCTTTCGCGATCTTGTCCAAATACGCCATTGCGGATGGTACGATGACTGCATGCACCAGGACGGTGTAAAGCACGCCGACGACAACCACGCGGAGGAGGGATGCCGGGATCGCGTTGAGCAGCAGCTCTTCAACGACTATCTGGCGCATCCGTCAGCCAGGATGCATTGTACTGCTACGAGGATGAAGGGGCTGGTTGACCATCTCATGCAACCCCATTTTGCCCTGATGCACAGCTAAGTATGTGATTGCGTTTTTATCTCAGGATATCATTTGTCCATGGTTCATATGTCTCACCATGTAGTTCCAAGCAGTGTTAGGAGATTGAAGAGTGCCACCTCTCCGGCACTCTTTGTTCATCCTGTTGAAGTTGTTCAAGATGTACAGCCGCAGCCGCGAGTTATTGTGCAACCGGGATAGGAATAGTAGGCAGCACACGAATGCCAACTTCCATTCATACTGCTTGAGGCGCGGTGTTGTGCAAGAGTACATGCTTCCTCCATGGTTGCATGCTGCTTGCCCTGCCGTTCCTCCCGACGAATGGTCTTCAGGTATGTAGCTCCTCCCGACCGTAAGGTGAAAGATGTCTAACATGCATCAATTGTGAAAAGTTGTCTTATTATTTGCAAGCTGAAGAGCTTTGCGACGTGTGGGTTGCACGCATACAGTAAGTACATATTAGTAATATTATTTGCCCAATGTCAACCAACCGACGTTTCCCGCGACATAGAGTGAGCTGCAATTACTAGTGATTGATACTTAGTTCGATTAATACTAATTCGTTGTATGTCTAGAAATATACTTGCCCTAATTATCGACTGAGTTGACAAGGACGAATAATTTATCAATTGGTCCGAACGGTAAATTTTATGTTTTAGTTTATGTAACACGTAAAGCAACACTCTCAGAGGTGATAGACGGGTCAGAGGGAGCAGATGATGAAGTATAATGTACTGAACAATGGTCACCGTGTTACTATTACTCGGTCATAAATCCTATCGTCTGTTTAGCGTGCGGAAACACGTTAGCCATGTTCCTATATCATACACAAGCCAAACAAGGCAATTCTTACCTCTTCTACAGCAAGCGTTAGCTTTGTCACTAGCGCATCATAGGTCTTGTACTGTGGTAAGTCGATGCGGTTGAAACATGTGTGAGACTTTGGTAGACCGGATATGTCCCCTGCCTTCTCAATGGTGAAGCGTCGTGGACCATCTGACCCTTGCAAATCTTTGAATCCATTCACAGGAATACGCGATGTACCAGTAACAAATTGTAGAAGACGTGCCTTCTTCTCAGAGTCCCAGCCGCTGACACACTAGTGCAGTCCCATGCAGGTCTGTTTGACACTGAATTATATCATCGCGAAACGCCAAGACAATTGTCTCACCTTCCAAAACCACTGAACAACCTCATCAGCTTCGGTATATCCACGATAGTCCGTGTTTTTCTTCCAGTCGTTGATATCAATGTCGGCGATACCACCAATCAGAAGTTCCAATTCCCGTTCATCAAAAACAGTGACTAGATCTGTCGGTACTAATTCATGGAATCCTTGAGAAAATGCCTTGAATTGCTCATCCACTCGCCGAGATATGCGCCATTCGGTTATCAGGTCTACATATTCCTTCTTAGTCTCATCTGTTACGGGCATATTACGGCCATTCTCTTTCAAGTCCACAGTTGTTATTTCACCGAATCTGTCATCGTCCGTGGAGAAGGTCAAATCCAGCACATCATGAATTGGGTTCTCTAACATCCATTCTAGAGAAGTGTATAGCTGAGAGTCTACCGATTCCATGTCCTTCAACGAACACTTTTTTCTCAACACCATCTTGTAGAATGCGGTGATGAAGAATGCATCCAAGAATCGCTGGTGGAAGATGGCCAGGCCTACAACTCGACCGATGAACTTGAAGTAATTTAAATGCTCTGGATTGATGCCAGAGTGTGGATTGATCTGCAGTGTATAATTATCATGGGCTGAGTACTCGAACAGGCAATAGAATGGATTGAACATCTCATGGGATAGTAAAAAGAAGAATTCTCGTGACAGACCACCGTAATCTAAACCATCCTCACCGTGGAATTTGATCATTAATCGCTTCTTGAGATCAGTAGGTTGGTACCTCATAATCTCAGAGTAAGCGTCCTCGAAAATGTTATTACGTCTGACGGTGACGTGACACTGACCAGGTAATGGCCGCATGGCAGGTTGGGATCTAAAATATACCAGCTTCCTTCGAAAATCTCGTTTGTACTGCGGTACGTTCTGGTCGACACTAGAAGGTAAACGGGGGTCGTCCCATGTAGTGATTTTGGCGGTGTGATCCACAAAGTATATTCGACCGTTGTTGGTCATTCTCATCTCCCACCCGCTACGTAATAGAAGGTATGCTGATTGTAAGCAACCAATGCAAAAGTTTAATATATGTGTTGCTCTGACGTAGCATCTAATGCACATAAACAGGTATAAAGCACATACCTGGGTAATGGACCTAGTTGAGCCAGGGTCTGTTGTTGATGTAACTGTAATTGTCTTTCAGCTTGTGCAGCTGTCATGGGAGTAGATGCGGCCCCAGTTCGGCCTGCTTGAGAGACACGACGAGGATCCAACCAAGTCGTTGTTCGAGTGTTATGATCAACGTAGTAAGCGCGTCCTTCGGGAGTATGTCTCTGCTCCCAACCTGGTGGTAAAGGTAATATGGGAGTACTACTATTACTGGTATTACTGCTACTAATACTTGGACTACTTGATGAAGTGGTAGATGCTAAACTAACATTGGACTGAGCTGCCGATGGATTTATACCAACGACCGCGCTTCCATCCCCGGGCAGAGATCGATTGAAAGCTCGTTGCCGTTCCAATTCTGTTTGATTGGCTTGTTGCGCACTCACTGACGCTGCGGTAGCACCGACCGCCGGTCGATGCCATGTAGTTATACGATTGTTGTGATCCACATAATATGTCCGATGCAAATGATCGACGCGCCTTTCCCAACCTGCAGGCAATGGACCTAAGAACGTGTTCTTCCAGATTAGATCCACCGTCCTGGATTCGGCCTGTCTTGTTGCGCTTACCTAAATGGTCTTCGAATGCTGATAACTGTCGCGGAGCTGAGCTCGATACCAATCCGTTCGCCGTAGTTTGTTGCAAAGTTTCTTTTCGTTGATGGCCTGAACTGCCCGGGGCTGTGTTTGTACCATTACTACTGGTGGCCGTTGATGCTGCAGCTGTTGAGGGGAGACCTGTAGAGTTACTAGGTGCGACAGTTACCGATGATGCCGTCGATGATCCGATAGACGATGTTAATAGTTGTTGATTCAGTGTGCTTATTGGATCTTGACTTGCTTCCTGTGACAGAGAGGGCGCGGGTGGTAAGGTTGTGGTGATATTTATAATGACTTTGCCCGATACTGGATCTCCACTATTCGATTTCTTCAATTCCAGAGTCAACATTGCTACATATGCTGGAGATATCAGCATCCTTGTCTCTGAACAATAAGGATTTAGAATAATGGGCTCACCCTCGCCGCCTTGAGAAATATCGAAAAGAGACGAAACTTGCTGATTGATGACGCCCAAAAAGCCTTGATCTTTAGTCTTTTTGAACTTTTTTTGATCAAATATCTGTACAGTAATCACGCTGTTGGCTCCAACCTCACTATTCAATAAAAGATTCGCAACGATTAGCACTTCTTCATGACTATACTCTATCCCCCTGACCCACACACTCTGTAAGGCGAAAGGTCTACGGGGCCTTACATATCGAAAGACTCGTTCCAATATGGATTCAAGGACTTCTTGATCACTGTTGTAGTATGAGTCTGCTCCCCATCAACAGTCACAACTGCAAAGGGATCTGGTAGCCGTAACAGATCCCGCTTCATCAATCCATCAGCTGCGACAACTATAGGACAGGATGTTTCGGTTATTTGTTGGCCCATCATGTGCTGACCAGATAAGCTCCAAAGTGCCTGATACAAGCGGCGAGTAAGTGTGTTATACATACTGGTAAGCTTCACTGTCCTCGTAGGAGCACTACTGGTGGCCATCAATATCGAAAGAGATTGGTTACAAGTCTCTGTTCCGACGAACGATGATGTGCGGTAAGTGTTGGGCTAGCTCGGCGTGAAAGCCTGCGAGTGCCTGCGAATGAGGTACTCTGGGGCACAATGTCGGGGAGTCTTGGCTCAGTAAGACCTCCTAGACCTACTTCTGCTCCGTTCCGTTTCTTCAAGCTTTGTGGCGACAGGGGAAGTTGACGATTTGCAGGCTCGAAAACACGAAAACAAAGATACCTATCGTTTGACGACAGAGGACGGGACCTGAGTTGCCGACTATCACAACGTGTTGCGAATTATTACGTCGTATGTTGGGATCTGTTGCTCCAAAGTTGGCGGACAGCATTAGCCAGCCAACTGGCTCTTATTCCCCGCTGTGTATATAGCTATAAATATAGGGGCAGCCACTGATTCCGAATTGCGGCTGATCTCCTCCCTTAGCCTGGAGCGCATTAGGCTCTCAGGGATAGCCTTTTATAACATTGACCCTCCGGTCCATCTAATGAAGCCGAACAGACTGATGTTCGGTCAATCATGTCTCTTCAGTTGGTCTGTTCAAAGTCTGACCAGTGACCAACGGTGGTCATATTTTTGTTCGCACTGTCGAAAATCCGAAATAGGCTGTCTCTTGTGATTTATACACAATGTGACTATGATTTATCAGCATTGTATAAGATACAAAGGCTTTTACGACGACGCCTTCGCGTCCCTGCGATATACTGCTACATATTTCGAATATTTAGAGGCGAACGATGGCGAGGTAGTGACGGTAGAACTGCATGATTTCCTAGTTTTGCCCACTCATGTTTCTGGGGCCAACGTTAACGTAAAGAGCAGTCACGTACCTGTATACCCTTCAGCATCAACAGCTGTTCCCCACAAATGTGTAGGTCGATTACTTACCTTTCCGTTCTGCAAATCCGAAACAACCTTCGCATCCCACTTCCAAACTCGTACGGTCATGTCATCAGAAGCGTTGGCAATATGTTGTTGGGATATATCACCACCACCTGACCATGATACAGAGGTAACTTCTGACGTATGACCTTTCAATATTATAGGCCCATATTTCGACATGTGGTCTCTCTTCAAGTACGATTCTACATCCCATACGTACAACCCACCATCTGACGACCCGGAAGCCAAAAAACGGTCATCTGGCGACACGGCAGTCTTGACATAGAAAGAAGTCACTTTGAATGTATCCGCTCGCAACTGACAGATTGGTTGACTTAAACTACTACTATTATATACGTGGACTGAATTGTCAGAGCATGAGGCAAACAAAAGACTTCCATTCGAATTCATGGTCAAGGACGTCAATCCATGCGGCCTCTTGAGTCCCTCTGGTAGACGTGATCTGGCAACTGAATTTTGGGAAATATCGGTAAAGACTTCACCCATGCGCATATCCCAAATTTTGACGAGCCCATCTGCAGCACCAGCAGATGCTATACGCATTGTACTGCCTGGAAGAAACAGAGCTGCTGTTACACTATGTGCACTACTAAAGCTTTGTGCTCTGGCAGGGGTTCGTCGTCTACTTTTTGTTTTTGATTCTGGAACATGCGCTCCATTGATCATGTATACAGGTTTGTGAGCCATACCTACTTTCGTTGAGCATTCACGCTGCGCTCTGATATTTAGTGACTATTTCTCAATGATATGTACTTACTGCCATCAGGAAGCCCTTTGCCCGGAATACGCAGATCCCATAAGAGCATACGGCCATCTCTTGAACAAGTCACATACATGCCTAGTATAAGAAAGATTATTCGTAAAATGTCAGTTCCACATTGTGGTGGTGAGCACACACTTGGTTCATGAGGATGATTCGCAACAGTCTTGACACTTCCTTGATGACCATTGAGTGGATCGGAAGCTCCGAAAAGATGCACACCCAATGTTCCTATCGAGGATTGAGTAGCTACGTCCCATACTCGTACGGTTTGATCACCAGAAGCTGTCATGACTCTTATATCATCGGCAGACCAGACGATGTCAAAAATGGCATTTTCATGAGCAGTCCATTCCATTTTGATTGATTCCTCTATCGTTCCAAGGCGGGGAGATAGGCACCCGATAAGAACACATTGTCTAGTGAATACTACCTAATGGAGCTCTCGTATCCACCAATGTATCAATAAGGGTTACGACACCATCTTCGTCAGCAACAGCTAGGATTTTGCCGCCCTTTGTGACTAGTTGAGCGGTATGTCAGCGATGGCTTCCTCATGACAGGGCACCACGAGGAAACAGATACCATTGGCATAAGAGCAGGCAAAAGGTGGAACAACCAAGTCATGGGGGGACACCATTTGATAACGGTCATGTTCTGTAGATATAAAGTTTCCGAGTAGTTTCCGCAATGAAACTATGGTGGGTCAAGATGAAGAAACACAAACGGACATCCTAGCCGTCTGTACATACAGTCAACACGTTGAGAAGTCATTTCTCGTACAGGTAGTGCCCACAGGGCTCTGGAATCCCGCCCATGGCCGCCATATAGCCGCGACCATCGATACGTTGATAGTGGGTTTGCCGATAGTACGGCTTGTGCTTTTGATTCATTTTGTGTAGGCGGAGGTGTCTTGAGGCAAGTGGTTCGAATGGTACAGGATTCCTTGGCTATTGGGCTTTCGTAAGTAGTTTCGGATCGAGGTCGTTTGTGTGATGTTGATGGTGTCAATGGCGTGGATGGCCCTCTTTTCAGATCTCGAGATGATGATGGTGAGGAAGATACGGCTAATGAGGAAGCGACCGACTCATTTTCCTTATCCTGACTCATCAGCACCAAGAAGTATGTTGTAGTAAGGGATGGTGTTTGGTCCAGCGTTGGCTGGTTCTCTACACCGAGACGACAGGATCCAAGCAAGGCGTTGCAGAGTATTGGCACTTTTGTAGTTTCAATGATAATGAAACAACTTGTCGAGCTGATCCCACGCTCAGCCGGGGCAGGGGAGTTCTAGTTGTTTGTTGGATAATAGATATACGTAGGGAGTCTTATAGATATACGTATACATAAGTAGTCTTGATACATCAATATTGAAGGTTAGCGGGCCCTTACTGGATTACTGGAAGTTGGAAGTGAGCACGTGTTAGCTTCCAAGGAAATCCGGGGTTGCCATTTCATTATTGTGATGCCATTTCACATGCTACTACTGCATTATTGGCGTTTGATAGATACATTGACACCTGCAATGTCCTTCCATGACTGCGTTGCTACTGTGTAAAATACACGGACCTTTGTGAGAGGCGAACCGCAAAATCAGGAAGGTGAGAGCAACTTAGAATAATCTCTGGAGGAAAGTATGCGAATCCTGAACTGGAACAGATTCCTGTCCATGGATCAGGGAGATTCATTGACCATATTATATTATATTGACAAGGGACGAAGAATTGTTGGGAACATACATCGGTTGTCACTGCCAGCATCACAAGACTTTGGCTTCGTTCTTCAGCTTGTTTACCAACTACCGAGTGTCTAACAGCGTTATGGCAATACTGGGATATGTTGGTATCGTAAAGACATACTTGCCTCTTCGACAGTCTCGACTTTCTTGCCCGCAGACCGTTTCGGTGGTTCGAATACCTCCAATAGTTCAATTCGTGGAGCAATATCGACACCCAATTCTGACGGGGCCATTTTAGCAAGTGGCTTCTTCTTGGCTTTCATGATGTTTGGAAGTGTCGCAAATCTTGGTTCGTTCAATCTGCCATGGTTGGAGGGCTTAGAGATGGGCTATGCACCTAATAGCACAGCATCAAGGAAGGGACTAACCTCAGATCAGCCGTCACAACAGCCGGAGTGGGAACAAGAATAGTTTCCAAGCCTCCGTCGACTTCTCTCGTTACGGCCAACCTTTTGCCGGCTTCTTCCACTTCGACCTTTGAGGCAAATGTAGCCTATGGCGGTTACCGTGCAGGTTCACCACCCGTACAAGCTCCTACAGTTTGAATAGACCAGCAACGTACCTGCGGCCAACCTAGTAGACCCGCCAACATTTGTCCTGTTTGGTTTGAATCGTCATCAATCGCTTGCTTGCCTAGAATTACAAGGTCCGGTTTTTCCTTTTCCACGACAGCCTTGAGCACTTTGGCGACCTGATAATACTAGGGAGTCAGGCACACGGAACTGTGGGTGGTGGAGTGCTTGTGCTTGTGCCTGGCCATGGGCATGGGCATGGGCAGGGATGTGACCGCAAGTACGTACTTGAAGGGGTTGAACGTCTGTGCCGTCCGGAACTTCAACGTGTACAGCACGATCAGCACCCATGGCCAAAGAAGTTCTCAGGGTTTCCTGGGCCTTTGGTGGACCGACAGTGACGGAGATGACTTCGGAGACAGCATTCTTCTCCTTTAGTCGCACGGCCTCTTCAATGGCAATTTCATCAAAGGGGTTCATTGAATGTTTGACATTGGCAGTGTCCACTTTGGCTCCAACGATGCGTATCTTGACTGCGTAGTCCACGACACGCTTGACGGCCACTAGATCATATGCGATTACGAGTTAGTCTGCGGGGAGGGATGAGACAGCCGCTGTCCAGCCTCGCGGTGTTTGGCGACGACCGTCGCGGGGGGGGGGGGG
>QEAN01000298.1:0-12074 GCA_006535955.1 Synchytrium endobioticum | reverse complement strand
AGCAAGCAGGCAGCGATACGACAATGCCTACCCAGCACACGTAATGCCGACATTTTCTGGGGCCTCGTTGGTGTAGGTCAGGTGGTGTTGGTGGATATGGTTGGACTGCTGCTAGGCCTTCTTCGCCCAAAAACACTCTTGTCGTCTTGACAGCCCACGCTCAAGGAGTCTGACGTTCAGCAGCGAGCATCATAGATAGCTGCATCCCGCTATCGATATAGCGCCTACCGCACCGACACTACACCATCCCCATTGTGGCATGCCCACGCAATCGGCCCCCATTGACCTGGACAGAACAGACAGCGAACTGTCGAGACTGTCTCCTCTGCACAAGAGTTGGACCCTGAGTGCAAAGCAAGTCTGTCAACTGCTCCGTGTCAATCCCCGCACCGGCCTGCCCAAATCTGACGTCGACAAGCGCGCCGAAGAATATGGAAAGAATGGTACGTATGGACGAAATGCCGTTGCTCATGCCGTCACCCCCGTCAGTCATTGAACATGGATCTTGCCTGCAGACGTTCTTGCATCCTTGCACGGCTATGTCTGGTCATTTCGAGAGCCGCGAGGCTTGTCAGAGGACCATTGCTGACTCAACTCAAAACTGCGTAGAGTTACCACACGACCCACCCACACCCCTATGGAAGCTCGTCCTAGAGCAATTCCAAGACCAGCTAGTACTTATTCTACTCGGTGCCGCCGTCATATCCTTCGTTTTGGCTGCTCTAGAAACGGATGAGCGTGAAAAGTCTACTGCATTTGTCGAGCCAATCGTCATTTTGCTGATCCTGATTGCTAATGCTGTCGTCGGTGTGGTGCAAGAAAGTAATGCTGAAAAGGCCATTGAGGTATGCGTCGTCCTCTTGCCATCGTTGCCTCTTCTGTGCACCAAGGCGGTTGCTAGATATCTCTGCAACTTTGTAATAGGCTCTGATGGAATACTCCCCTGACGATACGACGGTAATACGTGATGGAGCCCCGCACAAAGTACATGCCAAGGATTTGGTACCTGGTGACATAGTATCCTTGTCAGTTGGCGACAAAATTCCTGCAGACTGTCGATTATTACAAGTTACATCCGCTGCTTTCCGAGTAGATCAAGCCATACTAACTGGTGAATCCGTATCAGTGGAAAAGGTTGCTGATCACATAGTATCCGATGTCCGTGCCGTCAAACAAGATCAGATCAACATGTTGTTTTCAGGCACTACCATCACCATCGGCAAAGCTGTTGCCGTTGTCGTTCAAACTGGTACTTCAACAGCTATTGGGGCTATTCATAAATCCATCTCTTCACAAATCGATGAAAAGACCCCATTGAAGCAGGCTTTGGACGATTTTGGCGATCAGCTAGCTCGTATCATCTCCGTCATATGTATACTAGTTTGGATCATCAATGTCAGACATTTCAATGACCCGACATTTCATGGAAACTGGTTAAAGGGCGCAGTCTATTATTTGTATGTATTACACTGGGATGTTTTGCGTGATTATTGCGTGCCATGAGAAGCCGTAGTATTGACACTGTTTCGCATATGTCATTAATAGCAAGATTGCAGTTGCTCTGGCAGTAGCTGCGATTCCCGAGGGCTTGGCTGTGGTCATTACGACCTGCTTGGCCTTGGGAACCAAGAAGATGGCAGCTCAAGGTGCCATTGTACGGAAGTTACGAAGTGTTGAAACACTTGGATGTACTACCATTATTTGTTCAGACAAAACGGGTACATTGACCACCAACCAAATGTCCGCTCGGAAGGTAAACAAGCTTTCCCAGATGACCGAGTTTTCGATTGAATCCGAGCATGCCGCTCACGGAAACTCCACATCAATATAGGTACTAGTGGTAGGGAGTGGAGTTGGTGGCCTAATGGAGTTTGACGTGGAAGGTACTACCTACGGCCCAGAAGGGCGCGTTCATCATTCCTCGGGCAAACACTGTGATCGCAATGTCCTCGCATCTCACCCAGTACTGAACGAGCTTGCTCATGTCGCTTGTCTATGTAATGATGCCAAAATTGTATATGATCAAGAAGCAGATCAGTTCCTGAAAGTGGGAGAGCCGACTGAAGCAGCATTACGAGCCTTGGTAGAGAAGTTGGGAACCGACTCACCTGATTTCAATCAACAAATACCAATCATACAGACTTCAGTTGATCTAGCACAACTGTCTGCTCGTGAAAAATTGTGGAGGAGCGGTCAAGCGTGTGAGTATGTAGAATCAAAGTACAAGAAACACACAACATTAGAGTTTTCGCGAGAACGAAAATCCATGTCTGTTTTTGTTGAAAAGCTAGAAGGTGCCGAGAAAGGCTTGAAGTATTTAATGGTAAAGGGGGCACCTGAACAAATCTTGGAAAGATCCGTCTACGTTCGAGTGAATTCGTCACCTGACAAAGCTGTACCTCTTACTGACGCTCTAAAAGAAAAGATCCTCGGCAAGGTAGGGTTGCCTCTGGGATGTGTGCTTGAATGCGGAGGCATCCTCTCACTGTGGAACATCGCACAAATAGATGGTTGAGTGGGGAGAGAGGGATTCTCTTAGAGTCTTGGCATTTGCCATACTAGAGAATCCGTCCATTCCTGAGAAGTTTGACCCAAATTTGTATGCCAAGATAGAAGTGGGTCATTATATGATTTTTGACAGACGTCTTGTTGGTTCTTTGTTTCTCATATGTCCGACCTAGGCCAATTTGACCTTTATTGGCCTCGTTGGAATGTTGGATCCGCCAAGACCACAAGTCAAATCATCAATTTCTAAATGTCGAGCTGCTGGAATCAGAGTTATCGTAATCACCGGAGATAACAAGAAGACGGCCGAGTCCATATGTAGACAAATTGGAATCTTTACAGCACGGCAGAACCTAGAAGGCAAATCGTATACATCTCGCGAATGGGACGATATGTCTCTAGAGCAGAAACGAGATGCTGTGCGTCGCGCTAGTTTGTTCTCTAGAGCCGAACCCTCACATAAACAGGAGCTTGTTGACCTGTTGAAGAATGAGGGTTGGGTGGTGGCTATGGTAAGCACTTTTCCTTCATGTCGGACGACCTTGCACGTCACCTGAGATATAGCAAACTTTCGTACTGATTCTCCGGCAATGACATTTAGACTGGTGATGGAGTTAATGGTATGTGGATATGGGGGAATATGTGCCTCTGCTCATGCTGACAGAGTCACCGGGTAGATGCACCTGCATTGAAGAAGGCTGATATCGGAATTGCCATGGGTTCTGGAACTGATGTTGCCAAATTAGCTTCAGACATGGTTCTAGCTGATGACAACTTTGCTACCATTGTGGCTGCCGTGGAAGAGGGTCGATCTATCTATGCCAATACTAAGCAGTTTATCAGATATCTGATTTCATCGAACATTGGTGAAGTCGTCAGGTGAGGCTCGCTTTTTGGTTGAGATTTCGTACTCTCCCTCTAACCCAGGGAGTTTTACCTAGTATCTTCCTAACAGTGATATTGGGCATGCCAGAAGCTTTGATTCCAGTACAGTTACTATGGGTCAATCTAGTGACAGATGGCTTGCCAGCAACAGCTCTTGGATTTAATCCAGCAGACCATGATATCATGAGACAGCCACCCCGGGATTCCAAAGAACCCATTGTGACAGCTTGGCTTTTTATCAGATATATGGTCGTTGGCACTTATGTTGGCATGGCTACGGTGTTTGGATACGCTTGGTGGTTCATGTACTACTCGGGTGGTCCACAAATTTCCTTCCACCAACTTGTGAGTTGTATTGGGTCGTCGTTTCATGCAGTATGTGCCTTTTGGCTTAATATTCTGTTTCGTAGACACACTTCCACAAGTGCACCACCCTCTTTCCTGAAATTGGCTGTGAAATGTTCACGAATATGATGTCTAAGAAGGCTACTACCATGTCTCTATCCATATTGGTCGTTGTTGAAATGTTCAACGCCATGAACAGGTATGAAGTATGTGTGGGCTACCTTTCTGCCTCTGTATGCTCAGCATGCTTGGACAACAACTAGTTTGTCGGAGAATGAGTCCCTTATTACGTTTCCGTTGTGGAATAACGTCTATCTAATCCTGGCCATCTCATTATCCATGGTTTTGCACTTTATGATTCTATACTTTCCCTTTTTCACAGTAAGTGCAAGAGTGACAGGTCCATGCGTGGTGTGGCTCTCGCAGGGCAAGGGCGGTCAACTAACCAGTATCATACCTGACACTTCAGAATTTGTTTGCCATTGTTCCACTGAACTACGAAGAGTGGAAGTGGGTTCTTCTGATATCATTTCCAGTGGTGATAGTGGATGAGATCTTGAAGTACATTTCCAGGAAGTTTGTAAGCAAACAAACAGCACAGTCGGTGGACAAGAAACGCGATTAGAAAGCTTTTGAATGTCTTTTTTTGTAGTTTAGAGTAAATGTATGTTCCAATCTTTCAGTCAGTTTCATAAAACGACATTTTGTCGTATTCCCATTCATTCCAACATTTCTGACGGTGCAGGACGCAGTGTTGAGGGCCGGTGGATTGTTTCCGCGCCCGTTTGAAGGCAACACCATATGTAGATTGTCAGGTCGACGATGAAGTAGAATGGCAGAATGGTTCTGGAAGAGCGGTTCATGCAGCTACTTGGACTTCGCATGATCTGAGCTGCAGAGACGTGAACGCACGCAACACAGGACACAGGACAGGCCTGGGCAGGAGGGTCTGAGAGAGGAGAGAGGAGAGAAGCAAACAGCGACGTTGTCCGCCACCCACACCCCCGCACCCCGCCGTCCCTGTCGTTGAGGACGCATCCCTTCCGCCCTAGTTCGATACAAAGCCACGAGCCGACACGATGGCCACTACGAAACCTCCACAAGTCCTCGCGGGACGTCTCACTCAAATAGCCAGTGATGTCAGCAGTGGACATAATCCCTCTTCGATATCCCTGGAACTTCTATTGGATACCTTTCTAGCGCTGTATACCGACTGCAGGGCCGCTGCAAATCAGACTGAACATATAGTCAAGTTCGTCCAGAAATGTGAGTACCACCATAATGCGGAGGCGCAGTTCGGAATCTCAACCCGTCCAACCCTGCTACATAAATGCTGAAGACGACCGTGTCAATATGTAGATGATAAGGTGGCTGCTAGGCTGCAAAAGTTGAGGGTAAATACCCAAGACTTTGATGTCGTCAAAGTGCTAGCTACCGGCGCCATAGGCAAGGTCTGTATCATTTTTGCGCCCCGAATACATGTATACGCGTGGGGTAATGTGTCTAATCGTCGAATGTATGTCTAGGTTTGTCTGGTAAAGGGCAAGATGGACGACAAAGTCTACGCCATGAAAGTGCTTAAAAAGCTGGACTTGCTGACCCGCCGCGAAGTGAGAGATCTCCTGTTCTTGGCTTCTGCTCGTGCGTCTTTGGCTCAGCTGTGATAAAGTAGGCGGCCTTTTTTATGGAAGAACGAAATGTACTCGTATTTGCCCAAACCTCGAAATGGCTCACAACTCTGTACGCCGCCTTTCAAGATGAGGAGAATCTGTACCTCGTCATGGACTACGTCAGCGGGGGGAGTCTTAGGTCGTTGATTATGAGTAGAGACGATCCCATGCCCGAACAAGAAGCAAAATTCTACGTTGCTGAAATACTGCTATCATTGGAGGAGCTGCATTCTTATAATTACGTGCATCGGTATGAGCATTTATCGTCGTCATCAACAACACTGGCGGTGTTTCCGCTCACCTTCGCGTGAATGATAGGGATGTAAAACCAGAGAATATGTTGATTGATGAGACTGGTCACGTCAAGTTGGCTGATTTTGGATCCTGTATGATATTGGATGAAGCCGACAAAGTAATGTTTTGGTACATTCTGCTTTGGGTAGCAGGAACTGTGATTGATATGTCTGATCATTTTAGATTACATCACACGAGACCGTTGGGACGCCAGGTATATTGAACTGCTAATGAAAACCATCTTCAGATATTTTCGCTCACGTACTTTTCTGTAGACTACATTTCCCCGGAAATTTTGAGGGCGTTAGAGGGCGGTGTCAGTTATGGAAAGGAGTGTGACTGGTAGGACCATGTACAGCACTTTAGAAGCTTCTTAACAAACTCATTGTTGTTTTTGAAAACAGGTGGTCACTGGGTATAATACTATTCGAGCTGTTATTTGATGAGACGCCATTCTACGCCGAATCATTAACTGAAACTTACGGCAAAATCATGGATCACGAGGTGTGTTATTATTCTCGAAATCGGCGAGGAGCCACATACTTATAACTACTCATCATAGAACACATTCGCATTTCCTGATGATTGTGAAATATCGGCAGAAGCGAAAGATATCATATCCAGGTACTCAAGACTTCGGGGGTGTAGAACGTCAATACATACTTATCGCGCTATAATCTAGGCTATTATGCAGTAAAGAGAGGAGACTGGGTTGTAACGGTGTGGCAGAGATAAAGGCTCATCCATGGTTCAACGGGATTGATTTTGAACAGATACGCAGCCGTGAGTCGCTCATTGCTCAAACCTGAAGCTTCAACCGCTGCTTACGATTTCTTTTCAACGCAGACAAACCACCATTTGTACCAGAGTTGGATGGTCCGGAAGATACTAAATACTTTGAGAATGAAGAAGACGAAAGTAAAAAGTTCGCAGTTAAAAAGCTAGCTAAAGATCGGGAGTTTACGGGTCAAAACTTGAACTTTGTTGGTTACACATATCTTCAAAATGCACGACCAATTGTATCCTTCGGCGGTGACTTGGTACTAGCACTAGGAAGCGGCGGTGATAGCAGTGGCAGAATACAATCGTTAGAGGATGAAATCGATGCTTTGAAGGCACGTCTTCAGGCAGAGGTCACGAACGTAGCAGCGGCTCAAACGGCAGTCAGGGCAGCTGAAGAACATGTCAAGGCTATAAAAGCCAAGTTAGCCAAGGAGTCTGCTCATCGACAAGAGTTAACAGAACGTAGTTTAATACTGGAAAAGGACAAGATGGATATGCAAGCCGAACTGAGTGACCTAAGACTTTTGAAAACAGATGCAACCCACGAGAAAGAGGAGTTAGAAGCTAAACTTGCTCAAGTCAAACGGTCACTCGATGCTGACTTGAAAGCGCGGTCGGAGATTCAAGAGCTACAAGAAGTCAATGCAAAATTGGAAGATGAATTATCTAGCCTCAGGAGTGGTTTAGAGCGGGAATCAGCATCCTCCAAACAAAAAGAAGCGGCGTTAGCGGAATTAACGAGAAAGAAAACACTGCTTGATGTCGAATTGCAGCAAATGACCCGAAAAATGCAGGATGAAGTCAACGGTAGATCTGCAGCAGAGTCCAAAGCATCACAGCTGTTGCAAGAAGTGTCAGACCAGCAGTCCAAGGTTTTGAATCTCTCAAAAGAGCGAGTTCAACTCACCGAAAGAGTACATATACTCAGTACCGAAAATAGTAATCTGCAAGAGTCCTTAAGAAAGGAACAAGCTGCAGTTGAAGAAACTACTCAGCGTAGCTCACAGCTCGAGCAAGCTAAAGCTGGAGTCGAAGCTGAATTGGATGCTTTACAGAAGACAATAGACACCCTTCAGTCAGAACGTGATGCACTTGCATCTAGCAGCAAAGCGTACTCTGGTGATGCTCAAAGCCTTGGTGTCGTCAATAAGCAACTTGAAACTGCGGTTACCGCCCGTAGCAGAGCCAATGATGAGTTGGCTAGCGTCAATAAACGCAAAGCAGTGTTAGAAGTAGAAGTAGCTGAGTTACGAAAAAAACTACGAATGCAAGAAGAAGCCACCATCGAAACGAAGGCCAAGAATATCAGCCTCCAAACCCACCTAGCGGAGATAACTTCCAAATTGGCGGTAATAGACGACACCAACCAACGACTATCCAAGCACATATCCTCATCTAGCGAGGAAAGTAAAGGCCTCACATTACGACATTCATCCGAGCTATCTACATTGAAGGCTAGCTTACAAGAATCAGCAGCCCGTCTTGATGAGGTTGAAAAGACCAAACGCCTACTGGAAACCGATCTGGAGCAAGCCCGCAAGCGGGAAGCCGAGATGTCAGACAATTACAAGAAGCTTGAAGGTCGACTGGCGGAAGTAGAAAGTGCTGTAGCCAAGGAACGTAAATCCAAGTTTGGCTATGAAGCTCTTTTCCAAGCTGGTGAATCTGCTCGCGATGAATTACAACGAGAAGTTGAACGCCTGCATTCTCGGATGGCGTTCACCAAGGAAGAGCATACCAAGTCAGTACGAGAATATCAAGATTCGCTATTTCGAGTGCGGACTGAATACGCTGCTCTGGAAGAACGACATGACGCGGAAACGAAACTACGTAGTAGATTGGAGGAGGATATTTCCCGACTTGCTAAAGAGATTGCCGCCTTGCAGGGGCAGATTAAGATTGACAAACAAAAGCAGCTGGATGCAGAGCAGCAAATACTCACATTGTCTGAGAAGCTCCTCGAAGGTCGTGAGCGAGAGCGAAAATCGGTTGAGGTACCGGATGCTGTTTTAGAAAAATGGAGACATGGCGATGGAAAGTCAAGTCTAAGCGTTCCTACAACTGAAAAGTCACGAAAGAATATCGGCAAACTATTCCTGAGTCGTGGCAGTCCCACAAAAGACGTGCATCATCGTGGTGTCATATATGAAGCCGGAGAAGAGGATCCGTTGTCGATGCAGAGTAGTCCTCTTGGTAGTCAGAATGTCAACGAATTGAGTGGAAGCCATCGTCGTATGAGCACTGCTTCCAGTCAAGGTAGTCTGAAATCTAGTAACACAATGCTATCCGATGTCCCGAGTAAGTGCCGATTGGTGTTTTCTTTGTCATTGCAATTGTAGAGGATGCCATTATTATTACGGCTCACTGTGTTCCAATTTAGCTATACATTTGCAAGAGGATATGAGGGGTTGGATAAAGGTGCCCAAGGGTGGCAAAGTCAAGAAAGGCTGGGTGGCTAAATTCGCTGTTGTCACCAAAGACCACAAACTGACTCTGTATGATCGTGAGAAGGATGCTGGAACAAGCGAACCCACAGAATCTTATGATATCTGGTACGTATCTCGCGTCTGGAAAAAAGGAAGATCAAGACCTAACATTGAAACAACGCCAGTGGTGACATATTTGTAGTGAAACCAGTCAAACAATCCGAGCTGATCCATGCATCTGGTACTCACATCGACTTCATTTTCCAAATTCAAACGCAACCCAAGTCAGGGGTTGTACCCAGCACATCCCTAGCCTTTGCTAATTCTGTACGTCCTTGATGCTGTGTTGTTGCACACTTACAGATTGGCTATTAGCGATTCGTTGTTAACTTTTACTGTTATGTTGTGTAGAGCTCTAGCGCAGGCGTATCACCTACGGAGAAGCAACAAAGTGCTCACGAATTGCACAAAAGGGCTGCAAAACTATCTCAGGATATTTCGCAAAAAGAAAAGGTGCTCTCTGCGGCTGAGAGATTACTGGGGGTGAGCAGCAGTAGTACGAATTATAAGCAAATTGAGACCGAGGTGGTGACGCTGCAAGAACAATTACATCTGCTGCGTGCGGATATGCAAGCAGTGATGGACCAGCTGCAGCACGTTGGTCCTGTCGAAACCGGTGGCGATGCGGCGGTGGTAAGTTCGTGACCAATATGGGAACTTTTTTTGATACGGCGTCTAATTTCCAAACATGACCCATAGCTAGATGCCGAATTCTTGGAAGAGCTAGCAATATGTAAACGCGAGTACGAAAAGGAAATCACCATTGAAGAAAACAAGAGAACTGCCTTGTTGAAGATGAGGGAGCCGTTGATACAGGCTAGGCCGAAAGTCAAGCACGGTCTGTTTGGCAGCACTACGGTCAACACTCCTATGGATGCGCAACGGGCTGAGGTGGAAGGGCAGTTGCAAGCCATTGAAAAGAGACTGGGCAGACTCAGGGAAGACATAGGCACGCTTACCAATGTAGGTGGTGCTGTTCCAACAGCTGCATGTCGGTCATTTAATAAAATGTACATATACATCAGGCATCAACCAGAGACGCTCAAAAGAAAATTGTCAATATTTTTATGAAGAAGAACCGCATTGAGGAGTGGAAGAATCACAAGTTCAAGCTACGACAATACAATAAACCTGTCTCGTGCATGCAGTGTACACAGCCTATGTGGGGAGTTAATCAAGGCTATGAGTGCACAGGTAAAGCCACATTGTCCATGGCCGTTACCAATGGCACATGTCTAAATACATCGTCGTATTAGCCTGTAAGATGGTTGTCCATGTAAACTGCATCAGTTGTGTGCAGCAAACCTGCCAAGACATTGCCAATACCAAGAATCTCGTTCCAAGTGTATGATACAGTCTGCATGTGACTTTCTTATATAGTGTGCCGGTGCTGACATTTCACAACTTTGGCCATAGTACTTTATGACGGGATCGCAAAATGAGAGGGACAATTGGATTGCGAATCTCGAAGCCTCGAGACGGGAAGTGGATAAGCTGAAAAGTCCGACGTCGTTTGTAGGAAATCTAGGAAACATTGCTTCATCCAGCAGTTCGATTACCTCTTCGCCGCTATCATCGATACCGGAGTCATCGAGTGTGAATGGCATCAGGAAGATACCTCTCCCACCTCTGGTGTGATTTAACCTCCAATATGTAATGACAAAGCTGCATACGTGTCATTTGTAAATTATAATTGGGTATATGTGTATTAATACACATCTCTGGATGTAGTACTTTATTTTTCTGATACCAAGTGACGTTGCGTGCACTTACATGGTTGACCTAAGGATGTCCACTGGGATCCTAGCGATGAATCGAATCTCGGCCATTGCCACCCGCAAGAATCCACGATTCGATTCACACCCATGGGCTGCATGGAATCGGCGATACGCGCGCCGGACCTTACCCAAAGAGAATAGTATACTGGACGAGTTTGAACATGATAATACTATATTGGATGAGTTTGAACATTATGATAACAAACATGATTATGCAATTAAACACGAGAAATTTACAGATTTCCATCTGATTTCTGTCTACACATAAACGCCATCCTGTCTTGCTTCGTCTTTCGATGCACGGCAGAGGATTTCTTCGATGATATCAGCCGTTGCAATGACGCGTATGCAAATCCCAGCAAGACGACGACCATCGCAATCAAAATCAAGGCACATGCCCAGATCTCAAGCCCATCGTCCATTCCCTGCTCTGCGATACAGACTTTGCCGTCGACGGGGAGCGGACCTTGGCAGTACAGCTGGATGCCAGTGTATTCGTTCTACATTTCGATATAGCTGGATGAGGGGAGGCAATAACGGATGTGAGTCAATGCAAACACAACACGTGCCTTGACCATTCCCTCGAAGCCATACTTGATGGGCGAAATGTATTGAATCCATCGTAGCCATACTGGGATGGTGTCCAAGTTGGCAAAGAGACCAGAGAACAGCATGAGAGGCATGAGAATGACGGGTGTTGCTGCTAATGCGACTGGCAGAGATGGGAATATACAAGCGAAAAAGATCCCCATTGCCTATAACAGCGAGCATGCATCAGTCCCAGCGACAAGTAACTGCCTTGTTCGAATGTGCGACGCACCCAGCCAGCGACCGAGGCGAGCACGACGAAGGCGCAGAAGATAAAGTATTTGGCAGCATTGTTTTGCAGCCCCACCATGAAATACACGATAGTGGCTTGTGCCCATGGAAACACGATCTGGTACGGCACTTCAACGGCGGTTTTGGAGAGAAAGTAGGACGGCAATGAGTAGTACCCGGCACCGTGTTCGCGGGTGAAAACAGACTTCTCGCCGCCGAATATAGAAAGGATGCCGATACACGACGACATGACGTTGTTGGTTGTGGCAAAGAACATCACGCCGGATCGGTTTTGCACCGATGCTTGACCCACTGCGGACCCAGAGTTGAGGAAGAGGAGGCCGACGATGAGGGATATGACGATCGTCTGTGCGACTATGTGATGGTTGATTGGTTTTAGCATGTCAACGAAGCATCTGGATTATGGGGGACACGCACTTCGTGATTTGACAATCAGCGGGTTCCTGATTGCATTCTACATTTTAAATGGGTCAGGACTGCGTTCACAC
>QEAN01000297.1:15287-27198 GCA_006535955.1 Synchytrium endobioticum | reverse complement strand
TCCTCTCAATCATATAAAAGAGCACCGTCTCAAAACCTTTTGTACTCTCATAACGTTATATTGTTGAATAGAAGAGAGCTTAGGTTCAACATTAATCAAGTCATCCACGTCCACTCAGGTTATCTTCAGTGCAATCTAGTTCAAGTGCACTAAAGCATAACATATATAGGACATCTATTACGGATATGACACCTCACACTACTATAATCCCAAAGCGTTGCGGTGCCAAGGCCCTACAATGAAAAGCCAGCTATCGCGATGCAGATTCGATATCCCGCGGTTTATGGTGGTACGCTGTCACGACGACTGTACAGAAATGGAACAGCAATTTCCATTACCCTCGTGCGATGCTTTTCATAGTACAAGAATATTCGCGAGGTATACGTATACGCGCGACGTGACACGTGAGGCACCGAGGCAGACGACTTGAGTCCCTGCAGCAAGTCTGACGCGTCTCACTGTATGTTTTCACGGCCCGCCGTACATTGACGGTGACACATTTGCCATCAAATCCTGCCAAAGCTACAAGTATTCGTATACCATGGCCGCAATTAGAGCTTCAATCCGACTAGCTACACGCACCAGAATAGTAGCGCCAGCTATTGCAGCCGTTAGCGCTTCAGTTACTCGCTCATTTGTTGGACTGTCTGCTCACAATTTCCGCCCGCACCAACCCATTCGACGATTTGCAACTGAAGCAAAAAATGAAGAGGCGTCGTCTGGCGGTTCAAGTCCTATCCTGTGGATTGTATTGCTGGGCGCTGCCGCTGGTGGAGGGTACTACTTCTACACCCAACAAGTGAGTGCCTTGTCATCCTTCAATCAGTGTTTTTGACGTGGGAGATGCAGAGGGTCATGATGAGTGTGTGGAGCAAATCATCCAAAGCATCTGCTGCGACCTTGCGCTATATGGGACGATGGGCCATGGAGTGACTCACCATTGTCCTGCTTTATAGGGAGGCGCTGCTCCAGTTGCTGCTGTCAGGAAACCACTAAATTACCAAGAAGTATATAATGCTATTGCCAATCTTCTTGAATCGAATCCCGATTATGATGATGGCTCCTACGGGTGTGTGACTGTACTGCCAACTTGTGACAGGCATGGTGAACAGATTTCCCTCAACATAGACCTGTCCTAGTGCGACTTGCTTGGCATGCTGCGGGCACATATGACAAGGCAACCAACACTGGTGGTTCAAACGGTGCGACCATGCGATTCGATCCTGAAGCTCATCACGGAGCCAACAGCGGTCTGGCAACGGCTCGTGACCTGTTGGAGCAAGTATGTGTCATAATTTATCTGTTATGATCATTATTTACAGGCATGGTCTACTAGGTGAAGAAGCAATTTCCCGACATCACATACTCTGATCTGTGGTCTCTGGGTGGTGTGGTGGCTGTTCAAGAAATGGTATGCAACCAGATTGCATCCAACATGAAGATATCTAATGGCATGCATGCAGGGCGGTCCAATAATCAAATGGCGACCTGGCCGTGCAGACGCAGTAGCTGCTGACGCTTGTACTCCAGACGGAAGGTTACCAGACGCGTCTCAAGGTCAAGATCATTTGAGGAACATTTTCTACCGAATGGGCTTCAACGATCAGGAAATCGTTGCCTTGGCGGGAGCGCATGCGTTGGGTCGATGTCACCCAAACAGATCTGGTTTTGATGGTCGTAAGTAGTGCATAGCACTGCATCGTTTACCACCTAGGGGTCGTACGTATGATTGTGGGGCTATGTAAATCTTACCACTTCATATCATGACGACAGCATGGACACGATCACCAACGGCCTTCACCAATGATTACTTCAAACGCCTACTGGAAGAGAAGTGGGTAGAAAAGAAGTGGACTGGGCCAAAACAGTTTGTAGACAAGGCTACTGGTGACCTTATGATGTTGCCTGCGGATCTCGCATTGACAAAGGTGCGCAGTTTCTGCAGTACCTATGCATGTGTATCACATCAGTACTCACGCATCTTCAACAGGACAAGTCATTCAAGAAATACGTGGATTTGTATGCCAAAGATTCGCGCAAGTTCTTCGATGTAAGACCAATTTTTATACAGGCCTCTACCGCCTTCGGAAAACTCATGCAAAACTGTCCGCAGGATTTTTCCGTTGCTTTTCAGAAATTGGAAGAGCTTGGTGTGCCATTCAAGCCGGACACTCCGTCCATGACCTTCAAACCCTCCACCGCGTAGATCTTCCGGTGCTGAGCGCCGCTTGTAACTTGGTTAAAGTGTTCTGTTGTATTCTGTATTATTCCACTCCAAATCTCACTTTACATGCATCAAGGACGTTTAAAAGTGTTTGCAATTGAGTTAACGCGGGCCGGAAATGCATGTGATGTACGCGGGGCTATTAGTATTCGTCGAGCTCCTCCTCTAGTGCCATCTCCTCTAGTACTTTCTCTTCCTCATCGTCATCGTCCCATTCTTCCTCGTCTCCTTCCTCTTCCTCTTCCTCTTCCTCCTCCTCATATACGAGTATCCTCTGAGGCGCCTGTACGCGTCGTGGATTGCGAGTAGAACCTCTTAAGCTCTTGAGCAATATCATCCACAGATGAAAGACCATGGATAGCGCGACATGCAGGACAAACCCTGACGAGAACCCCATTAAGTAATTAGAATTTGATAGAGAGGGCAGTAATGTGACGTTGAGCGTGGACAGAAGTAAAAGAGCTACACGTTCGCAAATCGGTCAGCAACCACTACTGGCGCACTGCGTCGAATAAACAAATATGTACCGCAGGTAGCTGTGCCATACTGTTCAGAAACAGATGAAGGAAGAAGACGGTACACAATAGCGAGACTGACACCAGAACCCACGAAAGCTGGAACGTACTGTAAAAAGTCTAAGATTCGGAATCATCTTAGCTAAAGACCGAAATGGGCAAGGGGATGGATAATGTGTCTTACCGACTACTATGCTAAACAGCGTGTCTAGATTCATTCCCGACAAGATTTGATTGATGCGTTTGAACCATTCTGCATACAAGTCCATGGTAGTAACAACAGAGTCCGCCATTGGTTTCATATCATCGAAGCGTGCCTATACTCTCGTGTAGTATTATGACCTGACACCCGCCTCCACCAATGCTAGCATGCTTGACTCACCGATACAGTATCAAGCGTATCAGCCATAACATCCAACGATTCCTTATGATTCTGTATGGACTTCATCATGACATCCTGCTGTTGCGACATGGACAGCACAACGTCCTGGAACGACGTGTGCAGATTCTGACTGAAGGATTCAACGCTGTTCGAGCTCTCGGTCATTGAGTCTTTGGTTCTATCAGCCAGGTCCTGCAATTGTTTCATGAGTTGGCCCATGTCTTTCATGGCATTAGTGTTTGATTCCCAGTACTTTTGCAACTCAGTGTACTTGGAAAGGGAGTGTCGGTATATATCGGTGTAGTGTTGTGTCATTGCTGTGATTGTTTGCTTGATTGACTCTGTTTCCGAACAGAGAGTTATTCTCATGTCGTGGTCTTTAGGCGGCGAAAAGGGGGGGGGGGAAGCGGGCGTACCGATGTGGTGTTCCAATACGTTGGGTGAGCATGCAAACAGCAAGGCACGATAGTATCCATCATACACAGCCTTGGATGATGCGTGTTGATCAATAGCGCTACGAAAGGAGCAACGGTCGTCAGCTGTGCGGACAGTCATGGAGCAGCAAAAGCCGTGTACCGTTTGCATTCCATGGCTTGAGCGTCGCTGTCTACTCCAATGCAACCGAGAGATATCTGTGTGTTCTCCATGTAGTGCCTCTGGCATACCGTCAGCTGCACGGCGTCTAGCATTGCAACCTCTGTTCAGCCTGCCACGCGCCACACAGGAATGTACACGTGTACACACACATTTGACCAGATTGGCGCTCTTCCGACTCTTCAGGAACGTGGGCGCAGAGCAGTCCGCCTTGTACTCGGATATAACTCGCCCATGGCAGTTCGACGACGCTTCAATGTCCTTCACCATCGCAAGCTGATTGGACTCGACAACATCTGATGTCTCCTTCTTGAAAAGGTCAAAGACCTCGTTCACAGAGTTTCTGAATTTGCCGAGGTGTGCCTCGTAGTCCGAGCCTGCATATAACATGGGTCAGAGAAGCTGCGTTGTCATCAAGCTTTCTTTGCAGCCAAAGTCAGGTCGTACCTGCATCGTCCCCTGAGTCTTGGATGACCGAATCAGACGGCGATTTGGCGGCTGAATTGGATGCGAATGGCCAGTAAATGGCCTGTGACTGGTGTAGACGGCCCACTAGTAGTAAAATGAGTGTGCATAGCTGCATGTTAGAAAGGGCTGTGTTTGAAAATGTTGATTGCGTGCTCCGCGTTCGTGTGCCGACGTATCCAAACGAAACCCTACCAATCATCGAAGAACAATATTAGCCAGTTCCCTGCCTGTAGCCAACCGGCAACCGGCAACCGGCAAACGACCCGGGCATAAGAAAAAGTATGATGAAAAGTCTGCAGCAAGACGTTGTGTGCCTGGTGGCAGGAAAGTATCCCATCACTCAGTTGGTAGAGCGTCATCTGACCATGTCCCAAGTGGAAGGGGTTACTGTTTCCTGCGACCCTATCCACTGAGGCTGGACGGCCATGGACGTGAGACCGAAGTGATCTGTGCGCTTGTGCTTGAATTTAGGCAATAATAACACCATCACATTCCGACAGTAAGTATACCACTTGCAACTTGGTCCGAAACATTCGCATTTACACTTCTATACATCCGTAGTCACCGTCGAGCACAAGTACGGTGCGGTCGTCAGGGAAGAAATTTTGCAGCTTCTGTATCAATGGAGCAAAGCTGTAGGGCCGGGAGGGCTGGGTATGTTCTATACATCGAACAATATTAGTGTAGAAGCATCCCAGGATGTCGACGTATACCCGGCCTTGATGGCCCTTACTGTCGACCCGCTGAACCCCTCCAGGCACAACATTTTGAGCGGCGTTGCCCGTGACTCCAAACTTGCGCTTGAAGTCAATCGACCCTAGCTTTCCCATGAGCGACGTCAAGCTCGTGCCATGTATGAAGCTGAAAATTTGAATGTCGTAGAGTTAGAATCCTTGGACGCTCAATTATCAAGGTATCACAACCGCTTTACACCAAGCTCGTGCCGAGGCTGTGGACCTACAAAACCTTGTCAGCGAAGCCACTGATCAAGCCCACACCATTCGTGCCCAAATTGACGCTTTACGAAATGATCGTCAGCTGCAGGCCACTTTCATAGCTGAGCTGCACCAGAGTTTATCAGGCACTCAAGAAGCTATCTCTTCACTGAGAGTCACACTACAGCAAGGAACCCAACGGAATGCAGCAGACAAACGTGACCCAAGTCGCATATTTTACTGAATCTTATTGACTACCTTTTTCTTGTCATCCTTCTTTTGCTTGGCTTTAATCTCCTTGACAGATGGGGCAGGCTTTGGAGCACTACGATTTGAAACGTGATCAACACAGGCGCTAATAATGGCGTTCCAGCCACACAACCGGCCGTGAACAGTACTGTTTCAGAAGCACAAATGCTCACAACATTCCCTTTGGTTTGATTGGTCTTTGTAAATCTCCAGTAGCGTGTTGATTAAACAGGTGGATTTTGGCCATGGGATTGTCATAAATAGTTTTCAGTCCCAATACAATCTGCAATGTCATCGGTCTCAGGTAGCCCCAGTACGTGTGGATTCCGACGACGGCCATCATTCCGACCTGGATACCATACGAGTCAATGAACCCACCACGTTCTTCGCAGGCCAAAATAGTGGAATAACGCACCAATTGAGCAACAACTGCTTGTCGCAGCTGTGCGATATCGTAATCACGGACGGTAGTTTCCACTATTTCTGCTTCGGAACTAGAGAGCGTTGGTATCAATACCGGTGTTGGGATTCTCTCTGTGGACGAGCCATACCTGTCCATGGCATTCTTCACTTCAGTATACTTGAGTTCAGTGTCATCTGGGATTAGGTAGGGCGGGTCAGATTTCATTCTTGCCTCCATCGACGTTGTTTCGCCACAACCACAAAACCACGACTTGCCATTCTTCTTATTAATCACTATGTATATATAGTACAGAAGGGCCGCTTGAACAACTTGCATGGTGGCATATGCAGCGCGTATATAGCTGCGAAAGTACGGAGAGTCAGAGCTTACAGCCACTCGCCCTCTCATACGACATACTTTGCATTCTCTGGCGTATCGAGGTTTAGTTTCGTTGCCTACGATCATAAATCGAGAGCCGTGAGTTTGGGGCATCCATTAAAACAAAAGTGCGAGAAGGTTGATGTGACTTAAATGTCATCACCGTCTTACCACTTGCATCACTCCAAATACCACCGCCAGACTGATGATCTAATAAATTTGATAGCAAATGCATGTAAGCATCATCAATCACTTGTATTACTCCAGCTTTCTTGGTCGTGATGGCAATCCAATGTTCACACAGGAACACACACACATCAGTCCGATACGAATGGGGCCTTCCACTTCAAGCGAGCTGATCCGTGGCATGTACGTACTTGCTGCTGGACTCCGGACATCGTGAAATGGTATCAGTGCGTCTCAGAAAACTGAGCAAGGAAAGCGTTGCTGTTCGCGTGTGGGGAATGACAGGTGATAACAATGTCCATTGTCATGATTCCCTGGTGTATTTTATTGTCCAGGTATTGCAGAGCCAAGTCAAGTCAAGACAAAGATTATTCAAGGCAAAACTGATTACATGGCGCATGCGTATATGTAAATATGCGTACATTAATTGCCCAGATAAAACACATTGTTCACGTCCAAATCAGCTGGGAGCACTAGTATCGTTGTTTTCCTGTACGGTCTTCCGCCATCTATTCCACAGTGCTTCTGCCAAAGGAGACCGACGATAAAAGGGCGTAGGAAGGGTTAGAGGAGCTGCTTTGGAGGATTGCATTCTACTACCATCACTCGTGGAGACGGGTCCATTTGCATTGGCTGTATTCAGTAATTCCTTTATGCCCGCATTGGGAGACGTCTTGATCTGCGACACAATTTCTTCCATCAGGTGCGTACCAAGCTCGGGCATGACTTCGGATATGACTTGTAGTTCCGTACATATACGCGTAAGAGATGTGGATATCGACTGGACACCTTGTTGTGCCTTTTGAACCTATGCTCGTGATGCTCCGTTGTAACCTTCAGCCTTGAAACCTTTTCCTGTCGATACGCCAACGCCAACTCCCACCTTCTTGATTGACGATACGAGGACGCCTTGTATAAACTCAGCTCCGAGTTCAGACCTATCAAAAACGACTTCGTCCGACCCCAACCACGGGTGAAAGTCCTCTGCAAATATAACACTATTTCGAAAAGTAGACTACAAATCAAGCGCCAGACTATAAAGACTCGATAGTATCGTGGCAGTACTTACCTTCGCCCGCGAGCTCTCCTGATACTTTGAGATGAATCCTGTCTCATAGCACTTTCTCTCCGCTGTCGTATGAAACCGGGTGTCAGGAAAGTGCAGCAGAGTCAGGAAAGGGGTCCATTCAACTTGCCGGGGTGCCACCATTCTTGAGTGAGCTCCTTTGTAGTAGTGGTTGTATTTGCTGTGGATCTTGAGGAAGCGGTATTTGATGTGGGGCCTTGTCAGACGTCATAAAGTCCCATTCGACAATGTCTACTTCAGCTGCTGGTGCAAAGCTGTATAGTCAGTGAGAACCAGTCAGACATTCCATAATGGACGAATAAACAATAACAGTGGCCTGGAAATATGGTATACCTCGGTGGGGCTTGGGGAGACGCATTCCCATTCTGTTGCCGTTTGTTGATAGCTATCCTTTCTTGAATCAGTTGCTTCAACTGGGCCTTGTCACCAGCCCTTTGAATGAATGGATGCTGAAGGAGGTCTGCTGCATGTGGTCGCTAATAATGAATGAGCAAGACGAGTTACTGACGCGAAGCAGCACGTCAAGGTTGAACTCTGGACGAACCAGACTTGGTCTCTTGGCAAGACAGCGAGCAACGAAATCATGAAATTCGGGAGAAAAGTGGCCATTGAGTACTGGTGGATCTTTTTGAGCGATTATGAATAACACTTTCATGGGTGGATGTGATGAATTTGGTGGTCGTCCCCTGGATGCCAAGGTGAGCTCAAACTGCATGGCGGTTTGGTTTCGCAGGTACGTACTTTGCCATTTCAATGGCAGTAATTCCCAGTGACCATATATCGGCCTATTCGGGTCATGGAAATGAGGGTTTGCAACGATCGCAATCTCGAGAATGTGATCCTGGTATTACGACTAGACCTTTTCGTTGTAAGCGGACCTAATAATAACTTCAGGGGCCATCCAATACGGTGTTCCAACAAAGGTATTCTTTCTGGTCATCGTTGATGTTATCTGTGACGAGTTGTTGATAAAACCCGTGCGGTCTCGAGGGAAGTCCTATCCAATCACTCACCTGAGCAGACACACCAAAGTCAGCCAACTTTACATCGCCGAGGTCACTGAATAGCACATTAGCGGCTTTGATGTCTCGATGTATCTTTCCAGTTGAATGCACGTGGTGCAATGCCATGAGCAGTTCTCGTAGTATTATGGCTATATGTGTTTCCTCAAAGACGCCAGACTTTAGCTGGCGAGTATAAAGAGTATTACGAATTCGTTAGACAAGGCCTCATATGGGGACCTGACCACAGTATGGCGGGTCTATGGACATACCAAATCCAAACACGATCCACCGGCACATAACTCCATGACAATCCATAGCTGCGACCCCTTGACATATGACCCATAGTATTTGGTAACATAGGGCGTGTCAAGCGTAGCCAGTATTTGTATCTCCTTTCGTATGTCTTCAATATCGTCGGATGTTTCGGCTAGAATAAGCAGCAGGTAAACACCAGCGCATATAATGCTCGGCTTGTGGTATGGAGATGCGCACCTTCGAAATCCAGGATCTTGATGGCAATGGGCGTGCCAGTTGCTTTGTCGATGCCTCTGAATACCTAGGTCGATGTGATTGTTACACGGCGGCCAGTGGATGCACAGGGCTCTGGCAGCGAGACGGTCAGGGGCCCGCCGATAAATGATGCATTGTAATATCACCTCTCCGTATGCGCCTCGTCCTATCTGTGCGTCCACTTGGTACAAGGTGGTAGGATCAATCTATCATGTGGACGGATGTCAGCAATAGACGGTACGGCGAACGGATGCGTCGACAGTGTGGCCTTGTGCCCATATGCCCATATGCCCATATGCTCATTTACCTTGTGGTCCATCATGTTCTTTCATGTCACACAAGCGCAGAGTCTGCCAATGCTAGCTAGGAGATTGAATTGGATTCTTGATATAGATTATGCTGGCACATGTATCTATGTATCGTTGTGCTATTCCATTGAGCGCGTTTTGGGGAAAGGTTTTAGGGTTACACTTTAGGGTAGGCCCTACTGTATATAAAAGAGCAGTGTGTGTGTAGGTCTGCTCACCATACGTTGTCCATGTCGAGGGCCTGATGTTGCCAAGGTTGCGGAAGTTGAGATGAAGCATGATTCTCCTCACTTTGTTGGTCGTATATGTTATTTCGGCGTCATTGTTGTGGCAAGATGATGGTTTCACGCACCTGCAATCACCACGAGCCAAAAAACGATGCAAAGTGTCAAAGGCTGGTTTTGCATCCTTGATTCGCGTCCTGACATCAGTCATCGTATCCTTGTATCTTCCCATAGCCGCACGAGGGGTCCTTTGTTACTCCCTTTGTACATTTTCTTTCATCAAACCCGACGAGCTTTCCCAGCCAATTATTGCTCTAGGGACAAGAACCAGGAATGGGCAAGAAGAATGTGCCAACACCAGCAGGGACTGCCATTGCTGCCTGTGAGGAGACCGGACATGCCGAAACCGTACTCAAAGACGAACACACGCATGATGACAAGGAGGAAACCGACGAATTCGCACCCAACAAAGACGAAATCTTACTTGATCCGTCCGTGGCGGCCCTCGCAGACGCCATTAATACGAAAAAGAGAAAGCGTACTAATAAAAATGGGGCACAGACACAGCAGGCATCCAGGAAGGGCGTCATTTACTTGGGCCGAATACCACGAGGATTTTATGAAAGGCAGATGAGGCATTACTTCAAGCAGTTTGGAGCTGTGTCTCGATTGTGGCTATCCCGAAACAAGAAGGTACGTAACGCCGCTTTCTTGTCTCTTAAGTGTTTGCTGTTTGAACATAGTCTATTCTACCACACTAGACGGGTCATTCCAGACACTTCGCATTCATTGAATTCGAAAATGCTGACGTAGCCCAGATAGTAGCCGAAACAATGCACAACTATTTGATGTGTGGCTGTCTCTTACAATGTATGTATGTCGCTTATTTATCGTATGGGTGCTCATCTGCTTGCGGCAATAGGTAGAGTCGTTCCAGCAGACGAGTTGTCTCCTGACACCTTCAAGGGTGAACCCTTTAGACCAATCCAATTCCATCGCATGCATCGACAAAAGCAGAATCGAGTGGGTTGACTGTCTAGTGGTTCGAAACTGATTTGTCGTCATTTCTGCGCTCGCTAAATGCTTCCCACGATAGACGAGGACTCCTGAACAATACACCAAACTAGTCGACTCGCTTCTTGAAAGAGAAAGAAACAAGCGTCAGAAGCTGAAAGAGTTAGGCATAGACTATGACTTTTCTGGATACGTGCGTATAGTGCATTATACAACAGACCACGTACTGATACGATATATATGATTTAGGAGGAATTAACTCAACAGGCGACCGTTGTTAAGACAAAGGCGGAAGATTAAAGCGAAGCATGACGTTAGGTATTTTCTGTAGTCTATACACAGACATGAAGTAAATAGACCAAGGTATTGTTGTATGTTGAGCACAACAGGGCACGCCCATCATTCTTGTGATGAAATACAATATCGTCAAGCTCTCTTATTCTCACACAATCAGTGTGTCAACTTTATTGCGAGAGAGATAAGTGATCCGACACACCCCTTTCTACAATTTTATCGGGTTGACATGACATTCTTCGGCTTCTACGCCAAATGTCAGTAGTGATGCAGCCACACAATTCATGGATATCCGGAGTTATTTATTACTGAGTAATTTGGATAGGCCTACCTCGTTGCGTGTCACTAAATGTATCACCCTTTCCTTTGACTTCTACCAGCCTCACCTTCCGTTCTTCATACTTCCATAAACATAGATCTGGTATCCCACCAGAATGTGATCGATATGATAGAGCGAATAGTCTACATATTTTTGATAATGCAGGTCCCCCAAGGCAATAGGTTCAGCATGACATGGTTGATGTATAGCACCATCACAGGATATGATCTCATATACCTCGTATTATACAGTAATGGACACTGATCAGCACCTTCACTTCATTCATAGTTCACCTAATTTGTTTATTCTGAATCCGAGTAGACTACCATACCTATTATACAGTAATGGACACTGACTATGGTATATGTTACTACTCGTACTATCGTTAACAGAAAATAAATGTTCACTTACTCAGCACCTTCACTTCATTCACAGTTCACCTGATTTGTTTATTGTGAATGTGGAAGTGTGCTGAGTCAATCAACATATTTATATGTCAGGTGAATTTCGTCATGACTCTCACATGATGTAATCACTCCATCCTGACCAATCAAATTTTTGATGACCACCACGGAACCGGCTGCTATTACACTTGACCCTAGTGAATGCGTCTTGATGTTGAGCCGTCCACACAAATTTTGCATCTTTACCAGTTAGTTCATATAACGCTTTGGCGACAATGGATAGCCGATTGCAAAATGGTCGGTAAAAGTTAACCATACCCATGAAGGTACGTACTTCTTTGGGATTGGTGGGTGTACCATAGTTGATAATCGGTACCAATCTTTCTGGTCTCTTTTGGTATCCATGTTTATTC
>QEAN01000297.1:0-15277 GCA_006535955.1 Synchytrium endobioticum | reverse complement strand
CGGCTAAATTACGTCGTTGATCAGGGTGGTTGGGGTCGAAGGCTACAGCACCTGCAATGCAGGTCGCCCCGGGATCTATCGCTATAATCCAGGCATCTTGGTAGGTCGATCACAAGGTCTTGTTGTGGAAGATGTTGAGTAGGTTGATGGCATCTTCCACCTTGCGATCGGGTGGTGGCGGCTTGCTGGTGATGTCGATCCACAGAAGAGACAAGACCAAGCCATTTGTCTTGAAGCTGGGTGTGCGGACGTAGCGACGCGGGCTATCGTCCAGCACATATCTGCTCTTGGCCAGCATCTCCGGAGGCAGCAAGAATACCTCGTCCAACAGACGGCCTTTGAAGGGATTCTTCATAAAAGCAGTTCTTGCAACCATCTTCAGAGTTTTTGGACCGACACCTGCTACCTCTCGCACAGTCTTTTGAAAAGACCTACATGAATATGATGTGAGACAAGGTTTTGGAAGGCTGAAACAGAAGTAGGTCAGCAAGTAAAAAAAATACTCACGGAATGTCAAAGAGTAAATCAAATAAACACTCTTCGCTCATGGTCACATACCCGTCTCCAAAAGACGTATGCGGAACTGTGGACCAACGGTAGGGGCCTGGTAACAACCTATTTATCCTATAGAACACCTGTACCGGTGATAGAGGGCTTGATGGATCATCTTCCAGGGAAGCGTCCACCCAGGCTTCTATTTCTTCTATAGCCTGCTTTCCCTCCTCTCCCACCACCTCCACTACACGTTCCTTCAGTAGTGGTAGCATTCCAACGATTTGGTTGCTAAATACGCTGCCCATATCAGCTGCTACCTTCTTTATCAATACCGTCAGCATTGGGATCTTGATATTACTGTCTGGCCAAGACAGATTCTCTAGGAACTCATCGCCCCACAGAGCTTCTACTTTTTCAAGGATGGGCAGATGTTCGGATCCCACTCGACCTTTCTGTCCATCGATTATCATCCTAAGAAGATTTTGCCAGTAGGTGGCACCCCCCTTCCCCCCATGGGTCAGTTGTAGCAGTAGATGGGTATCTTGGTTGCTACTACAGATACCATCTATGAGCATTTCGGTGGCTCTCTCCGCTATAGCCCTAGCTCTATTTACTATGTCGACAGCATCATTGATGCGTCTGGCAATGATCTCCTTCTGGTCGATGCATATATGACCTCGGAGATGGCCAACGTGGATGGTCCTATATCCACCGCACCTCTGGGAGAGAGATGCGATGGCTCTGGTCGCATCGGTGAAGTTTCTTTTCGACGTTTCTTCATCAGAATCGTCCTTCACGATCTTTCTGCTACTACGACCAGAGGGTGCACGCTTAGCCTTTGCTTTTGAGCTGGGCTTTACTGCCTTTTCTTCAGGTACCTCCTTTACTTCTTCATACTTGTCGTGGTCAAACTCTACGACCTTTGGAGATACCTGTAGTACCGGCGGTACCTGGCATTTCATGGGGGTGGTCCTATCTACTGTCGAGTAGGTGTAGCGGGCTACTTCACCTACTGACTGGAGGGGCCTAAAGGGATTCGGCGTCCAGTGCGCCTTGAAGAGGTACTCTTGCCTATTAATTAAATGATGTCAATTTATGAAGCAATTGAAGCCTGTAACATATAAACATACGGCAACAATCAAAAGAGACACTCACCCTCTGTTCCCTCTGTTGGCTACCAAGGAGGCCCTTGCCCCAGAAATACGAGAAAAACTTTTGTCTCGTTTTTCCAGCCCCTTGGAGCGATCCAGAGGATCGAGGACTTTTCCTTCGTCACAGTTGAAAAAGACGCATTTTGCCACATTAAAGTTACGGTCTGACTGACAAAGGAAGAGATACTTCTTGAGCATCTCCTTTTTCGAAAAGTCTCCCTTTTCCTTGATTTTTTGAAATATCTTGACGTTGGTCACGATGGCTTTACCGGGGATGTTACTTTCGTAATCATTCCCCGATACAACAGCGAGGAGGACAAGGTCATAAGCACTGAGTTTCATCTTCCTCAGTGCGAGACTCTTGTCCAGTACGTCGAAAACGTACTGCCCTCTATGGCGTGTTGGCCTGACCATTGTCTTGACATTCCTGTAGCAAAAGACGTCTGAATCTTCAGAGACGACAATGTCCAGGTCTAATAGAGTAATGTCTTGGTATTCAAGCGGTTGATAACTGAGCACAACTCCCACAACACATCCAATAAAAACATGCTCCAAACAGACAAATTTCACTCACCGGTAGCTACCCGGCCGATGAATACTTCAGATACAATACCTTCTCGACCTTGAACTTTGCTTCCAGAGCGGCGGCTAGGCCGGTCTTGACGTCGTCATTCACGAGGAACGAGCGACGTGTCAACCGATCTAACTTTTCATAAAAGAACTTTGACATTCTCTTTTTGCCATCGTCAGCCGCCTGCTTCATGGAAGCAGCTACCTTGTCCAACTCATCAACCACTTTGCCCCATTCCCGATGGCGCTTCATGCTAGTCTCTGACTTGGCAGAAGTGGGAGCACCATCGATGACAAATACGGTGCCACCATCAGGGAAGATGCTTTTCAGCTTCTGTATCAATGGGGCAAAGTTATAGGGTCGGGAGGGGTGGCCGAGTTCTACACATCGAATAATCTCCGTGTAGAAGCAACCCAGGATATCGACGTATGTCCGGCCTTTGAGGCCCTTCCCGCCGACACCCTTCAGCCCTCCAGGCACACCTTTTGGAGCGGCGTTGCCCGTGACTCCAAACAGCAGCTTAGAGTCAACCGACCCCAACTTTTCCTTGACGACATTGAGTGACGTCAAGTACTTCCAAAAGTATTTAATACCCATGGATGTTGATGGTGGAATCTAATGTGAGGAAATGACAGCATTAGTTACCAGACTAATTAAGACTCTCATCATATCCATCACTTCCACCACCTACACGTACTAAACGATACACTTGGGATAACTCCAGTGGTGCAGCAAGCGAAAGGATGTTTGGATGCAATGGGCGACAAGGTGTCCTTTTATACTTGCACACCCAGAGACACGTGGCATGTCATGGACAACAACTACGTATAACACGTAAGGTATAGTTATCGATAGCTAATAGGAAGCTTCTCGTCGCGTATGGCGCGTTTCCATCTCGTATTCATCCCTCTTACGCGGGAACAATCGCACGATACAGGGTCACTAGTTGACAGGTTTCTCAGCATAAAGATCCATCACTTCTATCCTTGTTCTAACTCATCCCCATTGCAGAAATGTCTGCTGGCTTTTGGACCGTCCACCAAAACCTGGGCATGGCCGCCCTAAAGGCCGGGGGTGAAACGGCCGAAACAGACACCCGGCAGGCGATCGAAGCCTGTTATATGGTTCAAACAATGTAGTGCCGCCCATACTGTTTCTATACTTTTAATGATATCATCGTTGGCCTCCCATGCATCATGCAACAAACTCAACGCGTCATTTAATTGACTTCGGTAAGACGGCAACCGTGATATAGCCATGTCCAAATTTGAAAACATCCGCTTGATTCGTCTCAACACAATACTAATATTCACTTACAATCTCCTGTAAATTGAAATGTATTCAAATGTAAATGTAGTCCAACAGCAGAGAGGTAGCAAGAAGAACACATGTGTACATCGATTTCATCAACCAACAGGTCAGGTGATGACTGGCCAGGCGTCCAGACCGTGCTTGGCACATTAAATTTATAGTTATTTCTATTCCGCATCTGGATGCAACTATGGACAAAGGGCAACGACCAACTCCAAATCATACATGTAGTTAGTGTAAGAATTGTGCTCAGTTATCAAACGCTTGAATGCTAAGACGTTTCTCTATTAGACCTGGACGTTGTCGTCTCCGGAGATTCAGACGTCTTTTGCTACGACCCTAAGCATACGATCGTGATCGCTACGATGACAATGGCACGTCATGCAACGCAATACAAACAACGGCCTTCTGGTGCGCATTATAATTCCTGATGGTATCACCTGACGACAAGTCCCATAAGCGTGCCGAATGGTCAGACGACCCCGTCACGAGGTATGCAGAATCCGCTGAAAATGCCGCATCCCATACCCATCTCGTATGTCCGTGAAGCGTCTTATCCAGACTAAATTTGTAATCGATGCTCGACCAGAGCTTGACCGTATTGTCTGCGGAACAGGTCGCTAGCGTCCTATGTTTCGCATCGGACAGCTAGAACATTTCTGTAACTGGGATGCAACTGCACTCTGTACTGGGCCTTGGCGCCGTACCTTGTATCTGGAGACAATACGCATTTGGTGATGTACTTATTATGAGCAGCGACCTTCAGTAGCGGGTCGAGATCCGTCATGTCTCCCTTATTTTTGGTCTTCCACACATAAAAGTTACCCTAGATTGGTGCATCACTATAGACAGTTACACCACATTGGAGGATACAACCGCACCAGTACCTTGTTGTTGGCGGCTACTAGGAGCGATGCATCGGCGGCCATTGTGACAGATCTCGCTGGCGTGTCATCCTCGGGCAGCTACATGTTTCTGGTCGACTGGTCATTACGGGAGGGAAAAAACGGACGTGGGTGACAAGAGGACGTCATGTCGTAACATACGAGTTCATGGGTGCAGGCATTGGCACCTAGGTCCCAAATCTTTATAGACCCATTCTGATCACAAGACACCAGCTCTCCTTGATTCGGATGTATTATGACATCATTCACCGGACATTTCAATTCGTAGTCTCTCTGAATGCCAGGGGCCCTAGGGTTTCACCAGACGTCAGAATATAGCGTAGGAACTCGCGGTCAAGAGGGGTACCTAACATCCCAAATCTTGATTGTGCCGTCCTCACTGCCGGTAACAATCCACCTGCCAGCGGACTGGAAACCTATGGAAGTGATGTTCCCAGTGTGTCCATCGAATGAGGTTATTGTGTTTGGATTTGAGGTTTGTACTTCATAGAGTCTGACGTGGGGGTTTCCTGTGGTGTAGGGGGATATGGTTTGTCCCGTGGATTGATGACCGCAAGGATCAGGCCTGTACCTGCAGCAGCCAGGAAGCGTTTGTCGGGAGATATGGCGAGTCGGTTCACTTGCTGTGGTTGGTATGTGGATAGTGGGTGTTGGGCGATGGTCCAACCAGTATAGCTCTAATATGCTGGTTGCACAAATCAAATCAAATCGAATCAAATCAGCACATACAGAGTCCGGATGCTGTATGGTGCGTAGACATATGCCGCTGAGAGCTTCCCAGAATCTGGATGATTGCAGGTTCAGATGCCGTTAGTTGATGGGCGCAGGGGACGGCATGCAATGGACGACTTCACCTGATGGTATGATCGTATCCAGCAGACACCAGACAGACATCCGTGACTGTTGCGGCTACATTGCCTGGTTGCTGTTGCTGTTGCTGGCCATGCACTTGAGGCGATGGTGCTGCTGTCGGCATGGATGATAGTCTCCAGTCCACTAGGAAGATGGGCCCGCTGGTCTGGACGGCGTCTATATCATGGAATTCAAGGCTCCAAAAGAGGCTGCTCTGAGCACAACTGGCAAATAAAAAAAAAAGTAATTGGAAAATATAGTAAATACTAAATTGCAATGCAAACACATAGTATCGCATGTATCATCAAAGCTACATCAGGAACCTGACATCCAGCAGGCTCTTTCTGGCCACATTCCTTTCTCCAAAGTACTTTCTGGACCCTCGCAACCCAACATCGAGCATCAGGGCGGCAAGGCCAGCTGCCATGGGCGAATTCACCGTGCAATCCACAATGTTGTAGGTCAGCATGCTCAGAATAAAGAGATCGTATTCCAGCCCTTGAAGCAAGATGTGGCCAAAGGACGTCTCGTCTGGTTGGTGAAGCATTAGAAGGCACCCCCCCCAAAACCACAATCCAGGCATGCGTACCATGGAAAAACACACTGCCCAATGTCCGATCAGGCGTGCTGTGTATGGCCCTCTCCATCAGAGTGCGCGGCCGAATATAGTATGGAAACTCTTTCAGATTCTGTGCAAGAGGCCTTGTCAAGCATCGTATCAAATGTCAAGGAAAACACGCGCCTTTTCCATACTGACCTTGTCAAAGAAGGCACATAGGAATCTGTTGATTGTTTCATACGCCTTGATGGAATGTTCTCCGCCTAGGCCCTGCGGCCGTCCATGTCCGGACCGTGCTAGAATGTATTGTGCTCAAGTCAGTAATGCACCGATTACTGGTCGGTACCCAGACACATACCATTACGAGCATTCGTCTTCATTTCTACATTCTTTACCAAAATACTGAGCGTTATTCATCGGGTCAGACACAACAAGTCTCCCACACATACCTCTGCGACAAGCAACCCGTAAACTTGATCATACGTCTCCCTCAAGCTCTTCATCACAAAAATTTCAAAGGCTTGCTCGTCTGTATCATTCAGTCCTCGTCTGGGCACCACGTTGCTCTGCATAATGAATCAATTAGCTCACATCACAAAGAACGCTGAAACCGCCACATACCTCCTCCTTCTTCAGCTGCCGGTACAAATCCGCCATATCCGTATCAGCATACGAATGCACAGACCGTCCGTGTATATAGTATCCATGCCACGGCTCATCGAAAAGCAGCACAGATACATTTGATACGGAGCACAAATCCACGAACTGAAGAAGCGGGTGTCTGTAGAATCGCTCATAGACAAGAGTCCGGATCAACAGCTATGCCACCGGCGCATCAGCAATAGAATAGCCGCATAACATAGAGGTAAAGAAATCTTACCAGAACAATCCCGACAAGCAGCCATATCAGCGAGTTGATTCCAAATAACATTACAGGCGAAAGCGTCTCGCTTCGCGTCAGGTCGTAAATGTCCGGCTGCGGTGTCGCCACATACCGGATTCGGCATCCTTCTACCAAAAAGTAGACCCACACCACGCAAAATTCGAGATTAACCCTTCGATACGTCTGACGTTTCAGAATTGAACATCAGTTTCTCGCATACATGAAAAGACACGGTCACTCACCTGTAACGCGTTCCACTGGTTTGCGATAAAGACAGATCTCCATACACTGACTGGTGCTTTAGCACGACTTGCATGCGACCCGTCCAACAACGTAGCTGCGGATTCACGTGTATGGCCTCGTGGTTTTTCCCAGTCAATGAAAAAGACGTCGATAGTGCATTGTTGATAGACCGTCATGATCACGTACATCAACTATACCGGATCGCATCAGTCTTTGGTTGGTCTGAAAGTGCACAAAATACATACCTGGAGCGTAAATATCGCAGCCAGGGCGGCATTGAAGGTGATCATGTCTCCAACCGAGTATGGCAAAAAGACGCCCAGGCCCGCCTGGCCTTTGAAGAAAAGGATAAAGTAGACCCCCGTTCCAAAGAGAAGCCAGTACCCGAGACTGCCCATCTTCCCTCCGATCGCTATGATGCTCCTTCCCAGAAACTATGTTGGAAAAAGATGGACTGTTCATGAAATTGTCAAGCGGCTGCGGGTGAAAACACGCACGCCTATATCCATTGGATCCTGAGGCCCCAGATTTCGCTGAACCCATGTCTGTGATCTGTACAGCCCCAGCAATCCAGCGAAAACCATGACGATTGGGAATGCAACCGTCATATTCTTCCAGAACGAATCCATGGACATCATATATGTCACTGAAAATGTCAACTAGAAAGATCACGCAAGTCAGCTCTCCCATGAGTCCTGCCTGCCAAGACGGACGCAAACACTCACGCTGGGGGTAGAGACACTGCTACTATCCGCAGTACTCAGACTGCTCACTCTCCTCTCCACATACTTGACATCCACAACAGGCACGTATACATATCCGCCATACGTCGGATGTTGCTGAATCCATATCTGTATAGACGACGCAACCCGAATAACCTGCGGGCTACTTCCGTAACTCGTCTGGCCTGAATTCACATCTACCGTGAAGAAGCGTCGCACGAATCGATCTCCTGTTATCGCATTTGGCCCCCCGTTTGTATTGACGAATCCATTTGTGTTTCGGAAGTCGAGGAGCCGCACGGGCACTGGTGCATACGATCCGGAATCGTCTAGTACGTCTATCGGTGTGCTGGATGTGAGTTTTGAAACTATAGTGGGGTTGACACACTTACAGATTTCGTAGAATAGTGTACTCGATACCGCCTCAACCAGTGAAGCGATGTTTAGTTGACACGACGACAAGAAGTTGTGTCCGACTAGTGTCCATGACTTCATAGCGCTCAACGATGTGCCTTCACAAAACTATGACTGCAGTGTAAGCCTGAGCAGCTTTTGATCGAGGTCATGGCAACGCACTTGGAATTGAGTAGTCAAAACTTGCATTCCCAGAAAGGTGCCATTCATACTATACATTGCCATGTGGAATGGGATGCTTGTTGATGTCTAGACTTGGATTTGATCAGTGCCGCAAAAACAGACAAGGATTTGCCGTGCATACCGTTGAACTAGCCCGGATGCTCAAGGAGAGGTTCAATCTAGCAGACAATGTCGTTGCCGGATCAACGTGGCTTCCCAGCAATCCGTAGTAGAGCCATGGCATATTCTGTGGTCTATACATGATGGGCGCCTCAGTCATAATCCGAGCATGTACCAAACTATTGCTGCCTACGTGTCTACGGTCGCGCCAGTTCCGGGTCTCTGAGCAGCAACTCTCTCATACGTCGCACATGGGACGGTTGACTCGTCATACAGATTCAGGACACATAGATTGCCCAGAAATTCACAGCTTGCAATATCCCATTCGTACTGGGGAGGATCCGGCACTGGGTCAACATACTGCCAAAGAATGCGTCCAAAGCTGGACGCACCTGACACTTGGCAGCAGCTTTCAGATACATGTCGCTCATCAACGGATTGACGATTGCTGTCGCTCCAGATGGCGTATTCTATTTTGAACGTCGTCAATTATATGCTACTAAATTAAGAATAAAAATCACCACGCACGTAATACGTCACGCTTCCAGCTCCAGTCTTTGACACTGCAGCAACTTCCGCACTCGTAATGCACGAGTTGAAGGCCTGATTATCATCCGAATCAGCACGGTTTCCACGTCTCTCAAAGCAAGACTCACAGGAGAAGGCCCGAATCCACCAATATCCTGTCTGCAGCTACACACATAACCTCCACCCGCTGCATCATACACAGCGACCATATTCATTTGCTCCGGACACGCAACACAGCCCGTCAAGTCGCTGTTCGGATAACTTCCATACGGACAATCCGTACACACCCCGTTAGACAAGGCCACGCCCGTCATTGCATCCCTAACCACCAGATACTGGTTGCGGGCACAAGTGCACACCGTGCTGCCATCGGCCGTCGTCGTTGACGCAAATGGACAGGATATGCAGTATGTCCTCTCCGGCGACGACGTCTATACGCAAGGCATTAATAAAAGCGCGCACGAGCGACCGCAGCAAGGCATACCTGTCCGGCCCCGCACGCGCTGCATGTTGGCCCGTTGGTTGTTATTGATTGTACATATCCCGCTTTGCACGAACACACGCCTAGAGTGCTCGTTAATGTCAATGCCTGGACAGAGCGCATGAAAGGCTACTTGCCAGCCGCGGACGCATTTTGGGTTGATGCGGAGGGGCAGGTAATGCATGCTGACAATGTGATGTCCCAGTACTGGTTGTTGGCTGAGGAGCAAGATGGCTGGAATGGGGGTGGAGTCAGCGCAACTTGATAAGTGTCGACTAGAGGAATTTGCTGCTGGAGCATGAAGAGGAGGCTGCTGGCTGTGATAAGGGTAGCTGGTATCATTGTGTAGGCGTTTCCTCTGTGTCGGAGCAAGTCAACATTGCGCGTCTTGCAGTCCCGGGTTCAGTAACCGCAGATTACAAAGTTGCTGGAACACCACCACGCCTGCACGCATGCGGATGTCCATGACCCATACAGAAGACCACGAAAACAGGAATGAAAGGAAATCGTCAGTATAATGCCTGATGGGGATTTGAAGATTCAAGATGCCCGTTGTATGGATTGTATGGACGCTGCCAGTTGGACACGGGTAACGGGGACGACGATGACGGCATGTGAGGTGTTCGCAAATAATGGTGTCGCTGAAAACGTGATTTGTCAATCCTGTTGTTTTAAATCCTGTTGATAGTTACTCGGGATATGTCCATCGTATTTGAATAAGCTGTTGTTAATTTACCCACGTGTAGAAGAGGCTTGTATGAGGCCCTAAAGTCCCGGCGTAATCGGTATTGTAAGTCCAATCATACGGTAGCGTTCTATGTTTTGCATGGACAGCTAGAACAATTGGGGCCCAGAGACAAGGGAAAAAAAGGCTTGCATAATTTTCATGAGGTTAGAATGAACGCGTGTTAAAGGGTCCTAGAATTTATATTTATGACAACTAATCTTCAGTATCGACCATCTCGTGGTGGTTCTGGTACATGCCGGATGTAGGCGATGCACCGACGGTGCCATTGTGCCGTTGTGCGACGGAGAGGAGAGCGTCATTAGTCGATCTCGTTGGCCGTCAAGTCAGGTATGTCGCTGTATGTCGCGCACGTCTCACGATACATCGCGGTATTCCATATATCCCTATAAAGAAATTGTTGAATTCATATGGGCTTTTCTACAAGTAAAATGGATAAATGGTAAAAATGTTCTTTGCTGCTGCTGTCAAAGCAGGTCACCGAAGCCGTCCACAGATTCCCATCCTGCAGGGGGCACCTCGGAGATGGGACTGCCCGCAATGAGGTGAGCGTCACAGATGTATCCAGCATCTTTTTTTTGCAGAGACTCCAGAGCTATCCGTTTGTATACATCATGTCCATCCAATCTATCAGGTCAGAACCTCATATGCCTGCCAAGCAAAGAACCAACATTTGGGCCCTCGTGGTCTTTCAACTAATTGCTTGTTCCTTTAATCCCGCTTTGGCTATGGGTGGGTGCCCTTTGACTGCTGTATTTTTCGAAATTCGCATTGACGCTTGCAAGCACAAACCTAAAGATGGAAGGGAGATTGTACCTTCGGGTAGTGCTGGCCGGCATGGATCTCGTGGACGTCATGGTAGAATGGGGTCTAGTTACGGTGGGATTGCGAGGGATGCAATTGGCCATGGAGACATGATGGGTGGAAGTAGTGGTATTAGTGGGATGGATGAGCCTCATGATATGGTAAGACACCAGCAAATATTTTCCTCTATTGAAGGGTTTGATTGCCCAATCCACTGGTCCCCTGAACAATTCACCAGCCACTTCAATTTGAGTATGAAGAGGGGAATGAGGGAACATGTCTGTAATACCCTGGCGAGCACGGAATGTAACGAATACCTCCGCGTGGTCCTCCCCGGTAACATAAGGTTGGGGATGGCAGCTCTACCTTATGGCTAAACTTCGTTACTGCAAGTCTAGAACTTAGCTTAAACTCTAGACCCAAGATTGGAATAACAAGCTCTGGTGTTCGCGTAAACCAGTTTAAAAAAGTTGGGGGATCTTTCAAACCCTTGCGTACGACCGACCGTCGGAATAAAGCCCAATGCTTTGAAGGTAGGAATGCGCGAACATTTCTATGCTAAAAAGCATTGGCAAATGGGTGGGAACGTAGTGAATACCTTCTTGAAGGTCCACCCTGGAAAATAAGGACGGAGATGGCAGCTCTACCTTATGACTAAACTTCACTACGGCAAGTCTAGAACTTAGCTTAAACTCTAGACCCAAGATTGGAATAACAAGCTCTGGTGTTCGCGTAAACCAGTTTAATAAAGTTGAGGGATCTTTCAAACCCTTGCGTACGACCGCCCGTCGGTATTAAGCCCAATGCTTGAGGGTTAGGAATGCGCGAACATTTCTAGCCCAAAAATAGCATTGGCAAAAATCCACAGCGACAATATCCTCTGCAGAGTGGTGGAAATTGCATGTGGTGAGCCTTAGCATGAACACCGGCGGACTCGGTAGCGTGCTTAGGTAATAAGGGAGAGCTTTTTAGCTATCAGACCCCCTTGGAGACTCCCCCTCCAAAGTGAACAATGTCCGCATAAGACAGTTTGAGGTATTTGGCACCATACGTCAACCGCGAGTACGGCGGACATCTACTCTAGGTCCAGCAATTTGGCCCGTTGCTGTGACTGAAATCCGGGCTGCAGAAAGACTAATTACCCGTGGGCTATGGTTAGGCCCCGGAGTAGCACCTTCTGATAGTACAGGAGGAGGTGAACTTCGTAACCAAAAACCTGGCGGGAAAGACGACTGTACAAGGCCGGAGAGTGGAAACAAAGTTAGCTGCAGCTGGTTCGAAGGGCACATGAAAATTGCGGAATTTATGCAATTGATGATGCAAACTCCTAGTCTTTCTGCCCTGAAGCAAAAAATACTTAGCATACATAGAGTGGGACAGAGCTCCACTCTAACCCGATTCGACATAACCTGCAGAGAAGGGACGATAAAAACGCTGCTTGCTGAATTATAGTCACAACTGAGAATGCGGTGGCATCACCGCGAGCATCGCACATATATTAGAAGGCACTCAGTAACAGACGGAAAAACGGCAGTAGCAAAGTCGGTTTCGAAATATGGGATTAACTTCATGAGCCTGAATATTAATCACGTGACAAACAAGAGACAAGAGCTGGCGATGTTGCTGAGGAAAAATAAGGTCGGAATCCTTGCACTTCAAGAAACTTGGCTAACACCAGGTTCTTGGAGACTCAGAATAAAGGGCTATAAGACTTTCGAAGGGCAATCAACAGGGAAAGCTGGGGAACCAGGAGTGGCAGTACTGGTTCGGGACGATATAAGCGCTTACGAGTGCGCGCCCAGTTCTCCAATTGCGGTATGGGTTAAGCTGCAATTGAACAAGGATACTCAACTAATAGTCGGTAGTATCTACGTTCCGGTTGGTAAGAGCGCAGTACGACGGAAAGGTATTGAAGAAATAAACTCTTCTATCAAAGGCTTGAATCGAAGGCGATCAACATCAAATCAACCATTGTTATGATGGGAGATTTCAACTCTTTGCCGGATGTTGCAACCGAGAATATGAGTAGATCAACAAGATTTAGTCACGTATCGGGTGATAATTCCGGCACATTTCGAAGGGAAATGCGTTGGATCAAATGCATCGACCACATTATGTGGGCAGGTGAGACCAACTTTACCCCAAAGAAGTGCCTAAAAGACTCGGACATCAGCGACCACTGCCCAATCATGACTACATTGCTCTTAACAGATGTGCCTGAAAATAATCTAGTTCAAAAGAGAAATAAAAAATCGCTAGACCGTGTAGCGATTGTACAAAAAGCGACGGCTATCCGGACGAGTAACTACTGGGACCCTTTACTCGAATTGATGAACAAGGAAGACTTCGAGATAGAGACTGCCTGTAACGCCTTTACCGCTGCATCCCAAAATATCATAAAGGACGAGTCCTTAACGATTAATGGCAATGGAGCAGCAAGAAAACCTGGTAGAAATCTGTCAAGATCCACAAAAGCATTATTACATAAAAAAGCGTGCTTATTCAAAGCCGCCCAATCGAACCCGGGCAATGTTGACGCGTTGAATGAGTACAAAGGAATCAAACAGCGGGTCTCTTTGGCCATAAAGGAAGATCGGGAAGCGTCATGGTTAACTTATGTTAAGCAAGGCGTAACTCATCTGACGGAAATGAGCCCGCGAAAGCTTTGGAAATGGATCAAAAATACCAGTGGCGTAGGTAGTAAAAGTTCTAAGAATACTCATCCGTTGAAGGATGCGAAGGGGGACATGAAAACTAGTGATTCGGACATTGCGGATATCTGGATAGAGCATTACCGTAAGCTAGCGCAAGAATCTCGGGAAAATTTCCGATCAGCGGAATACTGGGAAACAAGCCAGCAACTTACCAAGCTATCAGAGTTGGAAGTAAACGGACCCTTATCATGGAGCGAAATAAGGGGTGTCATCGCCGGAATGAGAAAAAATAAGAGTGCCGGCGAAGATGGGCTACCAGCTGAATGGTACAAAGTATGTCTTACGGAAGACGATGATGAGGTCCCGAAAAGTAAGCTTGCGATAGTGATTTATAAGTTGATCGGGAAAATGTTCGAAAATGGGCACATCCCCCCAGCATGGAACAGTGCTCCAGTAGTAGCAGTCCCAAAGAAGGGGGACTTGGGGGATAAGGACAACTACAGAGGAATTGCCCTGATCAACTGCTTCATCAAGATCCTGACCAGAGTTATAAGCAATCGTATCATGAGCCAATTGGAATCATCGAATAGACTATGTGTTGCACAGGCTGGATTTAGATCCAGAGAAGAATGCGTGGCACAAACCGTCGCCCTATGGGACGTGTGCGAAAGAAGAAGAGCTGTGGGTAAACCAACATATGCTCTATTCGTCGATTTCCAAAAGGCGTATGACACAGTGCCCCATGGAGCACTATTTGCTAAGTTAAGCGCTATAGGAATAAGAGGAAAATGCCTTCGGATAATTGAAAGTCTATATAGTTCGGCTTCCCTGAGAGCGAAAGTCGGTGATCACCTCTCAAAAGAAGTGAAGATTGAGAAAGGAGTAAGACAAGGGGACCCCCTCTCGACTACTCTCTTCGATATTTTCATTAACGATTTTGAGGTGAGCATGGGCGAAGGAATAACAGTGCCTGGAATGGCAGAGTGCGACAAAATCTCTTGCCTAAAATTCGCGGATGACATAGTCATACTGGCAGAATCGACCCTAGAACTACAGAAGCAACAGAAGAAAGCGGCAGAGTGGGCTAGCTCTTGGGGAATGAATGTTAACGCAGGTAAATGCGGCGTGATGGCGATACATGGTGACAATGATGAGCTGCGAACAGTTGATTGGCGAATGCAAGGGAACCCTGTACCAGTGGTGAACACATATCAGTACTTGGGCATCCCGGTTAACACGGAGTGGAAGCTTAAGGATGTTATTGAACAAAGAGCCGAAAAAGGAAAGAAAGCATACTGGGGGTTGGCTCACTTCTTACGATCTGAGTCCATCCCTCTGGAAATAAGGATAGCAACTTGCAGGGCAAGTGTTATACCAGTGCTTATGTATGCAAGTGAACTATGGGGAACAGCTGCGAAAGTTGAAATAGAAGAATTGGATAGGGTTCACGCCATGGGGGTAAAATCCTTGGCAGGCCTGCGGCTTTCCTCCAACCTTACGAGCCTCGAATGTTTAAGAACGGAATTAGGTCTCCGAAGCGTAACCGAAAAAGCACGCCTAGCAGTAGCAAGAGCAGAGGTGAAATACCCAACGCTCAAAACATGGATCGCGAAGCTAGCTCTAGCCAGGAGGACGAAAAACTCCTGGTTCTCAAGAAGTAAGACCATCAGAAACACG
>QEAN01000296.1:7544-27205 GCA_006535955.1 Synchytrium endobioticum | reverse complement strand
CTGTTGCAATATCAGGCTCTGTCGTGAACGCTTAAGGGAAATGTACATCTCAATCAAGATTAGGGGTTGCTTAGAATAGAACGGATATGGAGATGGTTGAGAGGGTCAATGAGTTGAGATGTAATATCACTATAAATAAGGAGGCTTTCCAATTCCTCCCTTCCCGTCGATTACACAAATCAACTTACTGTGCAATTGAACGGGAAGTTAACTTATCATACTTCTCTACAGCACTAGGTCTCTGTTACTAGTGGCGGTGGTAACGAGTGCCTGGGCCAGGAAGGGTCTTCATCAGCGACAGCATGGTTTAACTTTCTTTATTTTCGCGAGTGGTAATTGAAGCCAGCAAGTTTTTGTTGTGAACGTTGCAAGGATTGAGAATGCGGAAACGCTGCCTTTTATGTGTTTGCGGTTGCGGGATTTCCGCCGAATGTTTGGTTTGCGACTATGAAGCCTCCGCACATCGTGTGGACAATGCCCTTTACCGCTTCCACGGTTCGATTGTGTCCGGATACGGAAAGCTGATCCGCTATCGGAGCCGCTGTCTCCATATAAGCGCATCTGTCGCCGAGCCAATAAGTCAAGTACATACCGATCATCATCGCTATGAGCCCGAGGTTGCTGGAGCCATTTTTGGATGAATGGTGGCTTCAATCAACTGCTCAAAATGGCTGCATCGACCAACTTCATCGACAGCTTCTCTTCAGGCCTCCTCCTGTGGTGCCTTCACAAGATGAAATCACCGACATCAGGTTGCTTTCACATGTGTTACTTTTCCTCGTTGCAGAGGAATGCATGCAGAGACACTAATCCTAACGCCTGCACTAGAACGAAATTTCTTCGGCTATGGGACCTGGCTTTACAAGCGAACGTTACGAGATTATCCAGTCTCGAGGGCATGTCCAAACATGTGATGGATGAAATGGTTGGCATGGAGGGAATGTTGAAGAAGTACTTGATCTGGATAGAACTTCAGCCTGCTAGCTGCACTTCAGATGGTAAGTGTGTCTATCGGATAAACATAGACCAAGTGGTTTACTCATACGTCCAAAGCCAATAGACACCCTCAAAACCGTCGCATCCATTTTGAACTTCTCTTTGGACTGGCTTCATGTACGGATGTTTTTCCTTCCCCGCCACTCTTTGGTATCTTAGGGTCTCATGAAATACGAGATATAGGGGCAATCAACAATGAGAAATGTCCTGCATACGTGGCATCTCATTGTTGATTACAGCAATAAAGCTACTCGTATCCTACTCGTACGTCTACAAACCAAGTGCCTGCAAGAGACGTGAGTATGATTAACGTGTTTGTCAACCGTAGTCTGAAAACGTTTTGACGAGACTAGTCAGATTCCTAAATGACAGCTCATCTAAGACGCAACTCGACATACTTACTGCTATATCTCTCACTGTCACAAATCCTCTTATTGCACATGTGCTGATAAAGGATGGCATATATAAAGAGTATATAGCGCCTCGTCTTTTTGCTAGCAAACCAAACACCGTCAGGATGGTAGAGCGGACAGTGCAAGTGATGGCTATGTTCGACGCGTGTCAGAAGCTGATTGAGATATCAAGGTCAGCAAGGAAAACTGACGTAGAGGACTGGGAAGAAGCAGGATTGGACGCCATACGGACTATTACTATCACTATCAGAAATATATCCCCTCTACCATCTAAACTGCTGTCAGAAACGAAGATGATGTTTTGTCTGACTAGGTTAATAGTTGAATCCCCGAGAATACTACATGCTATATCGCCGCTGATATTAAGCCTGCTGCCATCGGCGGACGGATTGAAGTTTTTGGCGGGGGAAGCAGAAGCAACCTTCATTCCTCATAGTCATAGTGATGACGAATACCTGCCTGGATCCGACCCACAAGAGCTCCAGGATGAAAATGTGAGCGGTGATTCGTTTTTGACAACATGGTATAGTGTAGTAACCAAGTGTCCGTCCGATCATTTTGAGGTTTGGGTACGAGCCACCCCAAGTTTGGCCGATTTGCTACCTTTCGGACACGCCGGTCTCAATAGCCATAGTCTTATAGAAACCAATATAGAACCATATCAGTTAGTTGTACTGTTATCATACCACTTGCATGCCATAGCCATACTAGACCGCACAAAAGGTTTGCTGAACGACAAAAGAATTCAGGAGTTAGCAAAAACGGAGAATGAAGTGTCTGCCTTATTAGAAATCATGTATGCCTCCGCAGTATTTCCGGTAGCAACCACAGCTTTCGGGCATGTGGCTATACAGCTAGACATCTTACCGGCTTTGTCACCGTACTTCTCGGGCGCCATTAAGTCACCCACTACCAGCATATCAGGAACCAAATACGCCATTAGTAGATATAGTAGCGAATTATTTGAGATGGCCATGCTTTCACCACTAATGTTTCCAATGACAGAATGTATGATTGAGTGTGTGTCAAGGTTGTATGATGACACGCATGAAGCACTTCAACCGTTGCTGCGACTGCATCAACACGGAGTAGAAGACTTACTCAGGTCCATTATTAAACCGCAAATCTTTGATCAAATCACCGCATCAGAGGTAAAGCCCATCAACGCCTTGCTCTGCACCATGAATATTTTGGTTCAGGTGGCAAGCACACCGGAGGGGTTGTATCAAATTGCTATCTTCAATGAAGAGAACGCCTTCGTCGGCCGAGAAGGCGTTTTATCTGACCACTCTGTCTTATACTTTTGCTGTCAACTGCTCAAAAAGATATCTGTGGTGGTGGATAAGATGAGCAGCCCTGTTTATGCAGACCCCAGAAAGAGTGATACATCTATGCATGATGGGCTCCTTGAAGTAAACAGCACCACGTCCAGAAAGTCATATACTCGGCAAATAAGTGAAGTTCCTTTAACTAACAGTAGTTTATACAACCTCCTGCCAACTGTACCCGCAAGTGCAGGTCTTCCGCCCACCTCTACTTTCACCGCGACTCAAAACCTAGCGTATGCACCACACGATATATCAAAATTATGCCCAAAGGAGATTTTGGCGATACGTCCCAAATTAGTGGGACTTGTCGGATATACCATGAAACTGATCTCATATCTAGTCCACGTCACAGATGCAACGCTTCAAGCGCAGTCGATACAAGCAGAATTGGTGATCACCACTTGCCTTGTAGTGCTGGACATGTTGGCTAACGTATCAGCTTGCTTGCGACTAGGCTCTCATAATTGTGAAGCAAATGAGCCACTATCCCGAATTTGTCGAAAGCTCTGTATTGACGTGTTAGGTCGCATATCACCAAGATTTATTCTAGCCCGACTTTTGGAAGATATGCTAGTTAGTCCGAGAAATGCGCTCTGTATCTCTTTGGCATTGCACGAGGTATTGAACTCGGTTGTCGAGAATGCGAAAAGTGCTTGGCTAGCAGCTATAGAAGAACATGAAGTATTAGTTATCAGGTGGATGACGACATACGCTCAATCCAATATAGAAGCAGTGTATTTCAATTTCATAAATCTAGTGAAAGCCATATGTAGCATTCTCAGCACCTGTGAAACCGATGTGGATGGACAGTCAGTAACAAAACAGATAATTTCAGCTATAGTGCAGAAAATATGGATGTACGTGGTGATGCTTAATTGGCGATATGTAATCAGGCTGATATTACTACTAGCACATATATCATCCACGAAGAATGATGACATAGTTTCGAGCATCGTCGTGGAGTTTACAGAGACAGTATTTGCCAACATGTTGGTCAATCTGAGACCTTGGAATGTTGGGAAGCAGGAAAGTGAGAAAGTCGTAAAGAGTCTGAGAGTGTTGAATCATGTTGTGAGAAGCAGAAAGCTGAATGAAGCGCTAGCTACTATAGCGCCCGATGACAACGAGGTTGAGTTGAATGGTGAGTCCCAGTAGTTGTGACATATTGCCCGTTATTGCTCCTGAGTTTAACAGGATACCGCATTTGAAAACAGATTGGACTAGACAAATAATGAATTCCAGCGACCAAGCACAACACCAGATCGAATTATATGACAACTTCATCCAAACTATTCTCCCCTCATTCACAACATTCTCAAAACAAGGACCAGGCAAATTGGTCGTAACCGATGGAGGAATATCAATCATGGATATAGATAGTCTCACGCCGGTCCTGTTCGAACCGCAACTGACATCGACAATCATGCCCAGCACCAGCACCCGCATCTCGGTCACCGCGCCATCGGCGGCATCAGTGAACATAACCACAACTCCGTCACCGCCGTCACGTCATCCATCATTTGACCCATTTCCAACCACACTGCAAAAACAGGATTTCGTGTATACACCCATTCCACCATCACGGAACACGGGGTATCGAAACTACACCCGCAACGAATTCCGATCATTACATTCCACCAGGAAATCGAATACAAGTCGTCCACCTAGTCTTCATGTTGATGAATTTAGAGCTAGGGAACAACAGGCTCAACAGTTGGTGGGGCCTGGTATTGGTGGAGTAGTTGGTCCGATTTCTGTAGGCGGTGGGATGGCCAATAATGGTGTAGCAGGAATGGTACTTCAGAGTGGATGGCAGGCTTCAAGTATTATGCCGCCACCAACAAGTGTACCCATGCAACAGCAGCAGCAGGGTGTGGCGTACAACATTGGAGATTCGGAATTTGCTCCGTAGAAACATTGCTGTGACATTTTGTACATCTGGCAGTCGCGAGTGTAATCGCGCATGTGTTGATTCGCTCTGACAGGGGGCGGAGCGCTCTTTTTCTTCTTGCATTACGAGAATAATTAGAATCTCGATGAACGTACTTACTCTGACTGTGACATTCCTGAGTTGGACATCATGTGCCTGAATAAGCCCGTAAGTGAATTGCATGAATTTCATCCTGGAACGTCAATAATTGGTAACAAGAACTTGAGCTATGTTCCTATGATACTTTAGTGACACAGGTATAATTACACTTATCTGATGGCTTGTAGAGTTCCTGGTTCTTGAGCTACTATATTCCTATTCTTGAATTGAGCTTAGCTTGGAGTCGAACTCAAACTCCAGTAGATCAATACCGAGAGCAGCATGTAGGGCTGGCCTTACTGACTTATCAACGCGAGGGGAGTATCACGTCTCCAACATGGTAGACCCATACAATATGACTAGATCGTACAGAATAAATCGTGCGATTTTAGGATTGACTTTTGCATCGATGCGCATGATTCGGATGTAGTACCCTTACTGGTAACCTTTTCATCGATAACATTGAGAGGATTGGCGGTCATAAAAATCTCATGTTAGTTTAGTTTCCTAGATCTATTTAGATCCACTGGCCAGATCAAGATTAGTGCATGGAGCGCTCTTCAAAAACGACGGGCCTTATTCGTACTGGCGCAGGGCTGACAAGAGCTACCCAGAATATGAGAATAGAATAGAATACCATATTAATGAAATGCGTTGCTTTGGCGTGGTGGCAGTCTACCTCGAACAGTTCTTGCACAACCTTGTTCCGTTCCACCGGTGTATGCACAATGAATTAGGTGCGGCTGCATTATCTTTCTTTGTAAATAGGAGAAGGATGAATCAGAGAGAATTCGACAGGTTTCTAGATGCAGTAGAACGTCAAGGTCTCGATGTATAGGTTCGTCAACATATTAGTACAAGTACGTCCACCGACGCCACAAATATATCCTGGAAAGACGGACAAGAGCCGCTCTGAACCCAAGTGAAATTAGATGACAGTGGGTCGGATCTTGAATTGCCACGTTCGATACACGGAGGTGAGACGGCCGACATTGAACCTGTCAGAATCCAAAATATCAACAGACATCATTATCATGTGAACAGGTATTCGGCGTACCTGTTCGTCACTCATTTGGTTGCTTAAAAACCTCTCGAACTTTTTCCAGCAAATCTGTTTCCAGAAATGGTTCACAGCTCCACAGTGAGATAGCTACAGCCCATTGAGTAGATGCCATGGTTGATGAAACTTTTGATACGTCTGATATTATCGCCTTCTACTTCAGAAAAGAATTGTGAGCCTGCGTGTAGAGTTGACGACTCGCCTCTGGTGGTACCTTCACCAATAGCTCCTGTTCATACATTTCCACAAAACACGATAATATATCCAGAGTATCAACCCTAGTAGCAAGCTAGAAGGGCACACGAAGTATGTGCCATTCAGATGATGTGGAGGGTACGTACAGGCATTCGAGTGATGACTTACCCTCCCGTCATCCATGGCACTAGCCAGCATACGATGTGCGGAATGGAATGTCTCCATGACTCTATTAACTACATTGCTGTATGTTCGAATCTTGTTTTATGTCCGTGACGGAACAGCAGCGATAGGCGCACATTTCCCAGCCAAATTCTCAAACTCAGCAAACCCTTGTCTTAGCACTGTAAGCTTTGGGTGAGCCGCATCTGACGTAGTAGTTTGTACAGCTGACGAAACGTACCGTCTTGCTCCAACGACCGGAGAGTCTCCAACCCAGATAAATGCGCTTTCGACCAAGCGTTGATGCTACATCGCCGATGAGTGAATACGATTTTTGGTTGATGAACAGTTGACTTGAAGTCCACGTACGCGTCATGAATCATGGATCCGACATCCGCTTCGGTAGGATCTGGGTCGTCCATCGTCTGCGACCGCACCGTAACCACCGCCAGTTTTTTTTGGCGACTAAATAGGAAGTCAATCTTGCTGCAGACGGAAAATGGTAGGTTACGATGGATACAGTAATAAGGTCATTTGGCAGGGCGACTTACTGGTATAGCGGCTCCCAAATAGCCCAAGAAACTCAGCGTCAAGGCGATCAAAGGCAGAGAAAAAGCTCACCCATTCTCGCGAAAGGCGTTACAGTTGAAGAGGGCAGTTTTAAGGAAGGATAAGCTGGAAAAGGACGAATCAGCACGGACAACGACCAAGCAACGTATACGTCAGTGGTTCGTTTGATGTGATGGCTAGATGCCGACAGCTGGCGTCAAATCAGTTGGATTACGATCTAACGCAACATACTCGTAGTTGACAAGGCCGCCTTTTTCAAATATGCCGTCCCATACGACGCACCAGTTGCCTCTCCTTCTCAGATACATGATGCCGTCATGCTGTGAGCCTGGACCGATTTTCAATTGTGGCAAGTTTGTTATTCTGACCAAGTCTGCATGCAACCTAGTTACATTGAAAGGCACGATCGAGACATGGAGAAGCTAGCATTGGAGACTCGTCCCGGTAGACCACGGCCTCCTAAATTAGCCTTGCTGCAGTCTCTGAAAGAGCATGAGTTGCGAGAGTACACGACAGGGGCTTTGGGTCGGTTACTCGTCAGAATGCATTCGTGTTCAGCAGCGCACACTTACGTGGCTGTCCAATATCATAGAAATTCCAGACCTAGCTGACTTGGAAAACATTAAGACATTACGAGAATGGGGAGGTGGCGAAGATTCATTTGCGACAATAAAGTGGGCTCGTGTCAGACAGCCATCTGGATCTGAAGGTCTTGCAAACGGGGAAGCGGCCGACGAGCATGGAGTAGATGCTTCCGCGAAGATGGATACCATGTAGTTTGAAACACATCAACAGAGACTTTTCACCTGTAAATAGCACAGCATTCAAATTTTGCAGGTCTAGAATTATATTCGGTCTGTAAGCTACTATAAGGTAAGGGTCAACATTGGTGTTCAGCCATGTTGTTTCTGTGTAAGATCTACGGTGTAGGATTGGCGTGCACGAGTAGTCAGCGCATGTACATGGCGAAGTGCGCGAACCATCAAAACGCCGTTGTTCTTGCTGGCTTAGTGAATTAGTAGCGTTGGGTATAAGAATCCGTCCCTTGCACTTCCTGACATTCAGTGTTTTCGCCTATCTATAGATAGCATTTCGCAGATATACAGCATTGCATGTTGACGAGATGTTGGAGGCCCAGCAACCAGAGGCCGACAATAATGACAAGTGCGCTCGCAGTCCTATGTGATTGTTCTCATTCGACACTAACCGACCAAACAAACAGAGCTGTTTTTGATTACATCGCTCGCGAGCTTGTTGCTGCCGGATTCATTCTAGGATCAGAGCTTGGGAAACAACGGGATCAAGGGGATGATGTGCACAAGTTGATCCCTTCGTACATCATCAACTCATTATTCTTGTTGTTGCAGCAGCGACAAGTATGTTCGCTCAAAACGGCATCATCACGTTGGAACTAACGTTGGCTAACGTGCATTCAACCGTTCCTAGAAAGATGCGGATGTCAGAGAGGAGCTTTCAGATAGATTACGTCGAGTTTCAACCGACTACGACATATTGAGCACTACGTTGGTATGTCCCGCAACTGAGCTAGTTTGCTTCGCTCACTAGACTGACGAATCTTTCCGAATGATAGTCAAAGACAAAAGCAAAGGTAGAAGCCTGTGAACGGGAGAAGGATGTTTTACAAATGAAGATCGAGTAAGTGCTGTCGACTAGTCCGCTGAATATGGTAATCGCGTCAATCCTAAAAAATAGATCTTCTGAGAAATCATTGAAGGAGATGACAAGCCAGTACAACTCCGCAAAGGAGGACCTACGAGTAACAAAAGTCACACTGCAACAGACCAAAGCTCAATTCCAACATGAAATACGGAAGAAAGAACGAGAACAAGAAAAATGGAAGGAGAAACAAACAAATAGTCATAGCACGGCCAGCAAAGGCAAAAATGATGTTGTCAACAGCCAGCAAGCTAGAATTCTAAATCCATTACGGTCAATAACCAATGCCACGTCGTCACGGACCAATACGACAAGCAACAGTCAAAATCTGCATAACCCTAATGGCAATAGCAAGACAAAGAATGATGACATCTATGCAATAGTAATCAAGACATACGAAGATCGGGAAAAGGAAGTACTGTCTGAAAATGAAGATCTAAGGGAAACCTTGTACCGAATCTACTGTATGTTACGAGATCGACATGCTGAATGTGCCAGATTGCGGGGAGATGAGACTGCTGCTGATAACAAAGTACCCCCTGTTCTTATAGTGTGGCTGTTCCGCTAGGTTCCTTGCTGACTTAATGCCTTGTCGTGATAGGATCGTTCTGCTCAATTCAGATTACCGTTGAATCTAGCAAGACAATCGCTAGCCCAACTTATATTAGATGCTATGGAAGGCGTTAGGCATGAATTCCAGATTCTTCTCGACAAGTGTGGTGAATACGAAGCTTTAACTTCAAAGGAGAGTGAAAATAAAAAGGAAGCGCCACCAGCATCCCAAATCGCACAAGTAAAAGTTGATTCACGGGAGCTCGATTACCTCAAGCGGCAATTAGGTGAATGTCAACACATCATCGAAGAACAAAATAGACTGTTGAACTTGTCATTGGCCCCAGATGATGTCAATCATAACAGTGACAGTAACCCTGCGTACAAGTACGTTGTTTGTGCACTCTCGGCAGCTGAAACCATGGCCATCACAATTCCGAGCATCTCATGAGGCTTCGCTCCGTGTAGGCTTCTGGAAACCACTCAACAGGATGTAGATTCGCAGATGGAGGAATTACGACGGCAACGTGAGCAGTTAGACCTGGAGCGTAGGCGATTCACCGATGCTGCCGTAAAATTGGGGGTCGAACGAGTTACCCTTGAGCGGGAACGAGAGGAATTTGAAGAGGGGAAAAGGATGCTTGAAACTCAAAAGGTGCTGTCGGTGATGCCAAGTACGCCAAAGTATGTGTCACTTTCGGCGCTGCAAGGTTACGAATGGTCGTAGGATCCAGCTGACACTCTTTTAATCAAACAGCTGGCTGAGGCCCCAGCAACATAATACCCAATCATCCTCGGGGCCACCCAGGTATCATCAAAATGCAACTCCAACAGCATTCAAATTGTCAGATTCAGACATACTAGTGGAATCCGATTCACTCACTCCTAATAGTGTGCCCACCAGAATACCGAGCGGATTGTCAGGCATGTCGCCTATTGATAGGAGTGGGATGCATACCAGTAATCTGAGTAACCCGTCGATGATCAAGTCTGTGTTGAAGAAGGATCGATCATATCATCCGTTGTTGAGCCAAGGCAATGGTGGAAGGAGTACACAGACTTGCAGCGATGGTGCGTCGTTGGCTAGAAGTGAGTTCAATAGTAAGAAGGTGGTTATCAATGAAAATGCTGCGGTCGAGTGATGTTTTGCATACTTGATAGTACATTATACAGTTGATCGTTTGTTAGATTTCGCGACAGCGGTTGAAATGGGAATATACTCTCGCATACATACAACGTGCTGCCAATACATTAGATCGCTTTGCGTCCTTCAAGCAGGAATGGATGATGATCCGTTGTATCGCATGATTCTGTGTGCCCGGACATGTTCACATACGTCCGTCTCGTGGCCGGTCATGCTTCACCTCGTCACCTCGTCACCTCGTGCAACTGCGATGCCTCAAATGCGTGCAAATGATGTATGGCAGAAGCCCGCACGAAGCCAATAGTCACGTCGGTACCAGACTTTCATCCAGACTGCCAACAGCACAGTCCTGATACGGCTGTCGACATCGATTCACCGCTCAGACGGCACACATCCAACCACCGTTCACTCTTCAGGTGGATTGATAGAGAGGCGGCAGACGAAGGAACATGGTTGGCGCACTTCCATCTTTGGTGCTGGATCTCATCTTCTCAGAGGTCAGAAACAACGACATCAAACAATGGACATATGATCATTACCAGCGTAACTCCAAGAAGGGCAAGTTTGGCAGTCTATTCGCATGCACTCTGGTATGCAAATCATGGAATTCAGAAGCTAGCCGACACCTTTACCACTCTGTCGTCATTGATGAAAGATTCCTCAGATGCTTCAACTCCCTGAAAGGCGATGATGCGGAACCTTCTGCGATCACCGTTCAAGTCGCATCTCAAATCAGGAGGGCTGACCTACGATATGTGAGAGATGGTGCTGCGCAATTACAGGGGTAGGTGTCCAGTTGGCTATCCACGCGGTGTTCATGTTACTGACACCAATGCAGGGAAACAGCGTTGGTTGGAACCGTCAGTCTGAGGCTGTTGAAATACTGTACGAACTTAACCGACATCGTAGCTGACGAGTGGTCTTACACGACTTTGATGGAGCTAGCCAATGCGCACACAGAGCCACTGATCCACCTCTCCCGTCTCAATCTTGAAAGCCCTCGCCACGGCACTCGCGGATATTCTCCAGATCGAAGACGCCTATATGACCATGCTGACTGGTGTAAATTAGCACGCTACGCCCCAAACGTAACACATTTGAGCATATTTGGACCGTACTCTGGCATTTCCGGTGGAATCAGAGCCTGGAGATTGACTGAACTATTTTTGAGAGGCCACCGTGATGGATTTTCTTTGGACGCTGTACTACACAGTAGTTGGCTGAGTTTGAAGAGTTTGAGGGTGGTAGCATCTACCATCACTTCAGTAGGCGACGAAACTAGGACGTTTGCGAACCTGGTGGGATTTGAATGTTTAAATTCTTCGTTTCCGGGGACTGATTATAAAGTATTGGGAAGTAAGTTGGAAACCATCAACTGCGATGATGTTGGTAATGGTGCGTAAGCTATTGTTGACTTGCCATGGAGGCTTCAGGCGGAATAATAACGTGACATTTAGGTAGTGGATTTGTGCAAATGCTTCATGTCATATCCAGATCATCAAGTACAGTGCGAGAAATTCGATTGGTGGAAGATTACCGAGCCGACGAAGAAGCAGTTGTTCCAAGCCACACCTTTCTCGAATTAAGTGGATTACTAGAAAAGCTTCGATCCTTGGGCGGGACTATCTCCTACATCGCACCGGTGACTAATTCGATTCCAACTATGTAATTCCACATTCAGAATGTTTCTTTGTAAATTCGTGAAATTAAGAGAGAGATGTTATTGCTGTCCGTGTATGTAGAGTAATAGGAAAGATGTGTTGCCACGGTCAGATTGTCTCCCGACATTGACATTCAGAGCGGGCCTGATGTGCTCAAGCGGCAAACGCAAGTCGCCCACGCGCTTGAGGGGCGCATGTAATCGCCCGTCACTGACACCAGCCAGCGGACATGGGCGGACCATTGCATTTTATGAAGTATGATCGGACCTAGCGCTCCTTGTTGCAATACTTTGGCGCACCAATGCAGACCTGTCACAGGCATTTACGTGCAACAACCACACAAGATAAGGGAGCCCACCAGATAACCAGCCATTAATTTCCCAATGGTCGAACTATCCCCGGAAATCGCAGTGGCCTATGACGATGTCCGGAACGACAAGACCGACACCAACTGGTACGTGCATATCTGATCTGCTTGTTCGAGGAAGCGACGGCGGGAGATCGTGCACGGGACGACCCAGATCTGGATCGTCATGCAGTTCTAACGGCGCCATGCGGGCGCGGCATCAGGACTCAGGACTCAGGACTCACTCTGGTCACCTTAGGTTGTGCATGCAGTACCAGGATGAAAAGTCGGATGCGCTTGTGCTGGCTGGGACAGGTACATGATCCTCCCTTTCCGCCTCTGGCATAAAGGGTTGGCCAGCGCATGGGTCAACATGGGGGCGGCAGCACGCGACGCTGCTCATCTGGCCGGCATCATCACTAACCGGGACTCGGCGACACCACACTAGGATCTGGCGGGCTAGCCGAGTTCAGCGCCCAGCTCAAGGACGACCAGGCTGCGTTCGGGTATCTCCGCATGGTGGTTGGCAACGACGCATTGTCGCAGCGGGCCAAATTCCTGCTAGGTTTGTGGTGGTTTGTCCCCTTGTACCCCTGCTGGCTGCACGCGTGACGCACGCTGACGCGCCTCCACATGTGTCCCCCAGTGTCATGGTGCGGGGCCAAGGTCAGGGTCATGCGCAAAGCCAAGCTGTCGGTCCACATCGCGGATGTCAAGACCGTGCTCAAGAGCTACTCGGTCGAGGTCGCGGCGTCCTCGCTGGACGAGCTCAAGGACAAGGACCTGCAGTTGATGCTGAAGAAGGCCATGGGCGCTAACTACGATCGGTGCGTGGAATGGCACCGCGATGCATGTGGTCGATGGGTCTGACCCGTGACGCAATAGACAAACCTCGGCGTACTAGCCCGCCGCTGCCCATGGACGGATGGCCGTGGGTCCTGTTTTTGGCGTCGCTTTTGGTAGTGCAATATCTTTGTAGGGGCGTTGGGGGCTCGTAATATGGACTGAATACATGCAAAGAGTCAGCACTAAACACCATGCACTGATCATGGTAGCTCGCTCCATGTCGTGGGAAATCAAGGTTGGTTGACATAAGAAAAATAATGCCTGGAGGACTTGCGGTACGGGTGGTTGCTGACGTTGCCTGACTCCAATTGGTGGTCGGCGCTTATGCGACGTACGGAGGACTGGCTGGGCGATATACAAACGGGTTTTTGCATGCAAGCGGCGTTTGTCTGTGCGGATGGCGGAGATGGCGGATGCCAGACAGCTTCTGAAGCAAGCCAAGCTCGCAAAGCAGGCGGACCATCCGCTGCTGTCCGCAGACGCCTCGGGCCGCACGACGTGCATCATATGCAAAACCGTGGTGAAAACAGCTCTGGCACATTTCAACAGCCATCTGCACAAAGCCAATGTCGAAGCCATCAAGAGTCTCAAATCCGGTGGCAGCAGCATCAACAGGGCGCCCGCTGCGGGGTTGCCTATGTCGACCGGTGTGAAGCGATCAGCATCAGCATCAGCATCAGCGCCGCCCGAGCCCGACGATGGAGCCGATCTGAAAAAGGCCAGAGTAGCAGTCGGCGCCGGCAGCGCAGCCCAGGAACCGGTCCTGGTTAGTGGATTGCCGGCCAACTTCTTTGACAGCGGCTGCTCACCGTCGACCAAACGGCCCTCGACGGGCAGCACCAGCAGCAGCAAACCTCCGTCTAAAACACCGGCAGCCCCACGCTCAGCACCCGTAAGCGTCGACCTGGACAAAGAGCTGGAAGCATTCAAAGCCGAAATCGCCTCTGTCGGGCTCACCGAACAACCGCCGGATGATAATAGCCAGGATGAAGACGAGGACACCCGCATGTTGCCGGACGAAGCCTTTGAAGAGGAGGAGTTGATGCGGCGGGTCAAAGCGCTTCAGGAAAAGAAGAGGCTGGCTGGCAGCGGCGGGCTCACGCGCAGACATAGTGCAAGTAGTGAAAGCACGCGCAACGCGCCACCGGGGTCTGACACGGCGGAAGATGAGGTCGACGAGTTTGCGTGGAGACGGAGATAGCGCGGCTCCGGTCTCAATCCCAGTCTCAGCTCGCTGTAAATATAACAACAATAGGTGATTTGCATTCTCAAAGACAACTACTTGCGATGATATATTTCACTTTCGATGATACGTTCCTAATACATTCAGCGCATCCTCGGAATAACTTGCAACATATACACTTGAACTTGACACTCTCCAACTTGTCTCTTGATTCGCGGGATGCGTGTGTAAACCCATACAAGACATGCATCCGTCTTTTCCTTGACTTGATGATCTACACTTTCTTGATTTTTATGGTATTTGATTTGCATCTTTGGAACAAGGACCATTGGCATCACAGACAAATGCGCCAGCCGAGTTGATGACTCTACATGTGGTGCCTGCACTACAGTCTCCTGTCATCCATGCGTACTGGATGGTTCCGTCAGATAACGTGCCCGCTACACAGGTGTTGAAACGAGTCAGCCCAGGGAATTTTTGGGGGGGGGGGACGCGAGGGACACATACTTTGTGCACAAGTAACAAATTTGGGGCCTGAACACGTGGCGGCAGACACCACGGGATCACAGGGGCTGCCATCCAGAATGTTTGCTGCACATGCATATGCGTTGCCGGGTGTGCTAGTGGCGCTCAGATCCACAGAGGCAATCCCCTTGCTGCATAGAGACAGGCCTAGCCCCGCGATTGAAAATTCCGAGTCGGTGTTCGGATTGAATTTGGTGATGATAAACCCTCGGGCTCGTTCCAGCAGTGAGGCCTTGTTGCGGACCAGTGGGAAAATGGGAATGGCGACTTGGGTCCATCCGTTCGATATGGAGGTAGCATATTTGGCGGGCGCGACAGTGATGGTTTCGTCTGGGGAGAGTTCGGATGTGCATTTTGATACACCTACGGCGGTGCTGCTGGGTTGGTTGAAGATCAATCCGATACGGAAGGGATAGGGAACCGTTGATGCGGTCCTGAATGCGAATGTGATGTGTGTGTCTATTGATTGAGTTGCGCACGTTAGTTGCTTGTATCAAGGATCCTTGTAGCGATTTGTGTCGGGACAAGAATAGTGTATGTAAACGTACAACTTGTGAGATCAGTGCACGCTCCATGAGGCCTGAATTCCGACGTCCAAAGACTGCCCCCCGCTTTCCGCCGAACAAGCGGTACGATGGTGAGGGAAGACCCGTCGGCAGAGATAGTGACCGTCCCAGTGGCGTTCATGCCTTCAGCGCCCCCGAGCACGTTCTGGGTAGTTGAGGCAGGATTTGGACTGACAGGCAATACGGCACACGTTAGAGACGTTGGAGACGGAGACGGGGTGGGTGAAGGTTCAAGCATCTTGGACGATTGGATAATATGTGGCTTGGTGGTGGGACTTGGCGCTGTCAAGTCGGACATGGTTGGTGTGGCGACGACGACGACGATTGATGGCGTTATGAATGGGCTCAGGGCTGGGGATTGCCGTATGGCAACTATTGACGGCAAGAAACTGGCAAAGGGACGTGTGGTCATTTGACATGGCTGGGTTAAAGTGACAGTTTTAGTGATGGTGATGATGGTAGGCACAGCGTGGACGAGGGTGGTGGCGCATTGGACAGGGGAGGGGGCAATGATGATTGCGGGAGTTCGAGTGGTCCGAATGGCACTGGGAAGGACTGGACTTTGGGCAGCAATGCTTGGCCGGATAGACGGCCGGATGGACGGCCGGATGGAAGGAGCAACGGGCGACGGAGCGCAGATGGTAATTCCGATGGCGGCCAATGCAGCGTCCAAGGCTTGCTGAGTGTGGTTGCTTTGATTACAGACACAGCTGAGCTCGAGACCCAGGAAGGCAGTACGTTGAGGTATACACTATGTTGGATTCGAGTGGGTCAGCGCTCATTCATACAATAGGACGGCGGACGTGCGCGTGTGCGTGTGCATACCATGTTGGATTCGAGGATAAAGTGGCCCGCCGAGAAACAAACCGCGAACTGACAGGCCAGTTGGAAGTTCGAGCAGAATGACTCGGTGTCTTGAGCCGATACGGAGGATATGCATGATGTTGCTTGTCGTTTCCTATTATGAGTTTGGTTGGGTGAGTTGCAGATGTCGGCGTCGCATGTATCACAGGTAGGAGCACGGAGCAGCACGGAGCACGTAGTTGCCTGCTAGTTGTTACTTACTGCCTTGTTGTTCCGGTGGCGTGGGAAGTGTTTACCGCCGCGGTGCATAGCAGGAGGGCAGCGAGCAAGTAGGCGAGATTGAGCATTTACTATATGTACTACAGGACTAGCTGTGGTGGCAGATGTATCTGATACGACGTGGATCCTGGTGGATCTTGTATTGAATGCACGGGTGGCGAGTTTCCGAGATGCTGCGAGTTGCGTCCTGGACCGCCCTTGCTTGCCGCCTCCGCCTTGGGTGCATCGGCAGGCAGGCGGGCGAGTGAACGAGCAGGCCACTATGGCCAAGAGGGAGACCAGGAAAAAGCGCAATACAATAATATATGAATAATATAATAAGAATCACCACATACACCTCCGCTGGGTTGTCTTTATAACTTTTTGTCAAGTTTGTTTGGCAGTTTCGGCATAAGAGGCGGATCACGGCATTGTGGTTAATTGGCCACGCAAGTGCGCCAAAGTAGCCCTTTAAATGGGCGTCATCATCAAAGGACTGTCACGATCAAAGTGGTGCAAAACGCAACACTTTTCAACGATAACCGGACGAATCGCTAAGCCCGACCCGGGCTGTCACCTATTTAACCGCATGTTTTCTTTTGAATTCCAATCCAACGGTCAGGGCATCGGTAACAGCACAAAAACAAAGTTGGATAGTTATGAGGGCCCTTTTCATCATTGCTATATTCCTATATTGTTCATCATGCGCTCTGGCAGGAGACCCCCCCGTAAGTCATTCTCGTCGTATTTCATTGGAATTGTCAACGTCAAGAATTGGACGATTCATTTGTATCCTGTCCAATGATTGTTGAGGCCTCACATACTGATGCCTCGTCATATCGATATTAGGAACCGCAACCATCACAACTGTTCAAGCTTTTTGGCCCACTGTGGTTCCGCCAGCAGTTAAAAGGTGTCATTGTGCCATACAACTACTTTGCTCACTACAACACTATTCCCAGCTTGAAGAATCCCGACGACTTGCGTCAACTGGAACTGTGGTTGAGAAAGACGCGCGTGATGATGCTTGAAAAGTCGAATGAGTTAAGAAAAGCGATCAACAAAAACCCGCGCAGACTACAAACCCAACGTGCTCACGATCTCGATTGCCTTGTACGTACTTGCTACTTTCGATGCCCTTCCAGCTCGTCAGTCTCTGGTTACACAACCCTCAACTAGACGCAAACCAATCAACACCTTGGTTTGCCTTTCGAAGACATTCCACCAATTGAGCCGATCCCTTTGGATTTTACTTTGGAAAATTATCGCAGTATGTGTGAGGCCCTCAGAGACTTTGGCGATACTAAGGGTCGCATCAGAATTTTTCTTGGGAAGTACAAATGCACCCAATACAACAAGGTACGTCAATATGCCTCTTCACCAAAACGAATGACTCCGAAGCCTGACAATTACTGTACATATCATTCAGTGGTTGGCCCTGATATTACCTGAAGAACGGATCGAGTTGAACGCGGAGCAAAGTCATTTACTCAATGCGATTGACGAATTTGAGCGGGGATTGAATGACCGTTATCGTAAATTGAGTGATTACCTTGCCTCCTTACCAAAAGAAGATCCTCGCCTGGGAAATTCGGGATGGCCCTATGAGTTTGGGGCTAACTTTAGAGTTTTCAAGGACAATAAAGGCAAAGCTCTATGTCAAGGACCATGGTGTACAAATAGCGCAGATGCATCATTGTCGCAAGTCGGGCTTCAGAATCATCTATGCATACTCTTTTCTGAACCGCACCCTCTTGGCTATGAGGAAGAAGATCTGAATACAGTCCTAGCCCGACCACCTTGGTTCGATCAAATTAATTTCCATCCTAGTCAAGGCGGCGGCAGTAGTGAGAGAGACTGGACATCTCAGGGTGGCATCTACCAGGCCGGGACTAGCACAATAAATCAATATCTTTTTGGTGGGACGCTAGGCGTGGGTTATGATACAGGTCACGCCTCCGTTTCTCAGCCTTTAGTGAGTACAATTGTGTCTAACAATTGGCTAGGTTTTTGCGTCAAAGTGATCGTCGCCATTCATAGGATTTTATGCATCCTCAATATTATGGTGGTGATATCGGACAGACGTCAGGTCATGGCAATACTGCGGACGGTGATGTCCGCCATACTTCCCCAGGACATGACAAGGGCCCCATTTATGTAAGGGTCGATGAACTCCGACGCTATTCGTTTCGAGAACTGACATGGCGGCGCCTTTGCAGCGACCTATCCAGAAATAGCCCTGCCTGACTGTAAACGAGCTTGCTTAAGGAAAGGGTGTGTTCGTGGAAAGTTTAGTGGCGGTGTTGTTTTTATCGGCCTTCAAGTCAAAATACACGCGGTTTCGACGTACCTGGGTCGATATGTTTCTTGTAAATGCTTGCGCGTCTCTGTTACCTTTGACTAGGTAGGGAACGCCTTCACCCTTACCACGAGTTGCGGTCCTGCTGCATGTCACACTTGCACTTGACGAACTAACACGCGTACCTTCAGAATTGGTTTCTGCCGCGGGGGCCGGTTACTCAACTGTGGCCCCCGATGATGAACAGAGGGTGAACCGAGAAACAACTCAATCACAACACATGGTGCCCATCTCAATCTTAATACACGCAGAAGGAAATAAACACCTAGCATGATTAACACCCAATGTGTAACATTAAATTACATTTTCAAAGAAATATTCTCAATATCATGATCTTGGGAATATGGCAGTTTACGAAAGTAGTTGTGTCGTGGTAGCCGCAGGCGGACGTGACGAATAATCAGTGATGTAATCCGAGCAGAATGCCTAGTATTTAAGCCATAAACGGGAATAGCGCCCGCTTAATCGCTTTACAAAATCATCTGCTGCAGGTTGTGACGACGGTCGACCATCAAATATTGCTTAGTATCGACCGAGAAGGTAAGACAAGTGATTCACTGTTCTACACTCAGATATCATAATAATAACTAAATACTATCCAATCCTGTAGTTGACTTTCATTCTCTACAGTTATTTTTAGGATATCTATACGTCAAAAGCAAACATTGCTTTATATCTACCGAAAAGCTCACTCAAATTCTCCACCATGTAAGTTATTCATTGGTAGCATATATGCATCTGCTATATCTGCTGCATCAGTACAGCCAGCGTAGCAGTACAGATCTCAGAATCCTCTCAATGCGGATTCTTCAAGAAGTCATCTTTCTAGACTGACTGGACTTTGTCCAGCACTATTCCCATTCAAATGCGCATGCGCATCAGAACAATATTCCTTGGCTTGTATATACTCAGTCAGGATGTAGTCGAGTGCAGATTCAGTAAATGCCTGTGACAGGTCTGCATTGGTGCGCCATAGTATTGCAACAA
>QEAN01000295.1:0-19308 GCA_006535955.1 Synchytrium endobioticum | reverse complement strand
GCGCCTGTGATTCTCCGCGTCGCTCCACTGCCTCGTTGCCTCCACGCAGATCCCCAGTCCGAGAGCCGTGTACATACAGTTGGATGACATAATTATCAGTGGCAGCTAGTCCTGCTAGCGAAGTGCTGGAGTGCCCGAGTTCAAATCCACGTAATGCACCAGCGTCATTGTTGTTCCCGCGAATATTCGACATGCTACACCATCAGTACTACACCCACTGATATGTGTGAATTCCAGATGCAGTTGTTTCTTGTCCATCGTCCTTACTAGTACTGGAATCGACATGTGCGTAATTTCTACTCCCCCCAAACGAAGACAACGTGACGTACCAATCACATTTCCGACACATTGCGAGCGCATCAGAATGTGGCTCGTAGCCATAGAAAAGAATAGTAGGGTTCCCAGGAGATCTGCCAAGGTGGTTGATTTGATTTGTTTCCCATTGACATATTCAGGTATCATTGTTTAATTATATCTTACACCAATAGAGTTGCAACAAGATTCAACTGGATGGTCATTTATGTCAGGTCAGTGGTTTATTCCACGTGGGTCAGGATTTAGCCCTGATGCGAAGTTTGTTTTTTCAACTCATGGCAATACACTATTGTGTCGAGTGAATATTCAATCGGCGCTGTGACGCAAGGGCATCTCTATTTCGGCCAGGCCAAGCAAAAATTGGTTCGAGGAAAGCTCAAGCGCAGTGACACTCCATTGCACTACCGCTCGGCAGCTTCACCAGTGTGTCTATTTACAGTTCTTGTGCCTGAACTATACTACAACGCAGTGCTGTGCGACAACTATTCCACGAAATGTACACCTTATTCATCTTCATCATAAGCCTCTTCATACTTTTTCAAACACCAAATCCGCAATTCCTGATATGCGTTCTCGAGGTCGAGATTGACAATCGTACAGTCAAAGAAACCTTCAGCCTTCCCGAACCGTTCTACTACATGAGCTTTAGCCAGCCATTTGCGGACTTCGGGATCCTTTTCTAATACATCTTTCGGTTCTCTGGCTCTGTTACCACCTTTGGAAAGTAGAGATATTCCCGTCTTTGGCGATGCTACTCTGATGGTACCTTCAGAGTTTGGTCGCGATGCTGGTTGTGACGTGTCTTCTGGTATCGGCTGTATTTTTGGGATTGCTGCACTCGAATCGCCGGTGGATTTAGCTGGCTCATTACCTGTTATACGACTGTGTAAACGTTGCTGCAGCACGTCGAGGGAGGGTACGGTTACAAATATGTAATAGGGCTTGAGTGCAGATCGCTTCAATGCTAGGACTCCCTGTTGTTTAAATGAGTAATCCCTGGATTATGATGGTGCTCTACAGAGGTTTTCTAGCACCACAAGGAGTGCATACCTCAATTTCAAGATCCATTAGGCACACCTTGCCTTCTTCGGTAACCTTTTCGATAGCCGACATGCTAGTACCGTACTGATTGCCGAAAAGCGTCACTGATTCTACAAAGGCGCCTGCTTCATCTAATCCTCCCATTTCTTCAGCATCGACAAAATGATAGTGGACGCCGTTCTCTTCACCTAGACGTGGTTTACGTGTTGTGTGCGATACTGCTAGGCCGTATCTTTTCATTGCTGGGTATGAGCAATAACGTAAATGTTGACCGGCACACCTTGCATGGACTTACATGTGTGGGTACTCTTTTAGCAATCTAGCAGTCAAGGTTCTCTTGCCTACACCAGCAGGACCACATAGGCATATCGGCTTCAACCTTCTAGCGCGCTGTAAATCACCAGCGCGCAGTTTAGCATAGTGTTTGATTTGACGTTTCAGTACATTGGCATGTGTTACAGCAGCGACGACTTCAGGAGGTGGATCGAATCGATTTATGGCAGCGATTTTGTCCTCTACAGCCAAGGGTAGACCGTCCAGAGTCGACAAAAATGGAAGGCTGTATCCCATGACGAGTCGATACTCTGGCAGGACAGATATTGGGTTACGCCGGGCATGGAGATCCCTTAGCATGGTGAATCCAGCCAACGTCTCGGTGACATCGCTGACGTTGCCTAGAGAGTTTGAGTCCAAGCTGAGTACTTTCAGATGCGGGAGGACATCCATGGTGACTAGCGATGATATTGAATTATGGGCTAGATGTAATTCTTCTAGATTTATCAGGGTGTGCAGATTCTCAATGACATGGATGCGATTCCAGCTCTATATTTGGAATAATCAGGGCTATTTGATACAAGGGCTGCGAGTTTCCTGTACATACTAGGTCTAGGAATTTCAGTGGCAAATTGTCCAGGCCTTGAATCTTGTCAATGCCATTCCGCTGCAGACTCAGATGGGTCAGATAGTTACATCCCGACAGTCCGGCTATGGACAATATCAGGTTTCCTATAGTAAAGGCATCCCTTTAGAAAGTTGTAGGCGCGTTGCGTGGTCCCACATCACGTACGATCCAGACACAGTTTCCGCAGGTAGCGGTGTTGACTCAAATCGCGTATGGTCTGTATCTGATTACGCGATAGATCGGCTTCCTGTAGATTATATGGTGGATCAAAGTTCAGTACCTCTGTGAGTCTGTTGTTTGACATGTCCAGTTCAACGAGGTGTTTCATGTTGGCGAGTACGGACGCATCTGTGAGATTGTTTCCAGACAGATGGAGAGTCTGGATGTACTTGAAGCATTTCAGCATGTCAATGTTGTTTAATTCTAGGTTCTGGACGCAGTTAGGTGAGTTTAGGTGACGAGACACGGACAAGACATTGGCGACGCACAGGGAGAGACAGTTTGAGATAAACCAGACCAGGGCCTTCGGGAAAGGGGCCCATGCACGAAAGGCCATTGCGTAGCGTGACCATGTCCAGCGGGAGGACATCGGACTTGGCAGGGCAGTGAGAGACTTGATGTGGCTCGTCCAGTGGGAGTACAGCGAGATCTGGAGCAGATGCGAGAGACTGGCGCAACTGAATGGCAGCAGCAGTAGCGTCATCGAACGTGAGCCTGGAAGCCGTTCTCTGGAGTGCAGCTGGAGACGTTGTAGACAGGGACCCCGACCGAGAGGAACGAAGCACGACCTTGGAGCCAGACCGTTTCAGTCCGGGATTATTGGGCGACAGCGAGGTCATTTTCGTCACTCTTGATGGCCGGATTCAGTTGATCAGTCGATGCATGCTCAGCTGTGCCCGTGCTCTGTGACGAGGCAATGCGCTAGGACACAAGCAGCACGCTGTCGATGGAGGGGGGGATCGCGGGGGCCATGGACACGTAGGCACTCACTCCGTCTCACTGAAATGGCTGGAAATGATCGTGGGCCGCCAGGGTGTGAGTGCAGAAGCCGTCGGTGGCAATCTCTGCGGACAGCATCAACGTGCGCTGGAGCCTAGTGCAGTGGGCGACTGTGTCATTCGCAGGCTGACCTGCCGTGACAGTTCATGCATACCCGTACACCGTGCGCCGTACGGTCCGGTCCGGTTGCAACAAGCCACATCCACAGCCAGCTGGCACGATCCGCCATATATAGACTGACCGACCAGGGCACTGCGCCGACATGCAGCAAGCATTGCCGCAGCCAGGCAATAGCAATCAGAACCACGTCCCTCCCAATGCCAATGTCCAGCACCAGCACCAGCACCAGCACCAGCATAGTGCTCCCCGTCCGCTGGCTCCTCCCATGCCCAGGCCACTTCCTGCTCAAGCAATGCCACCCTCTGCCCTGCTCCGTCCTCAAATGCCTGGTATGTATCCCCCCACCCGTTCGGCCCTCCGTCTTCCCATTCCCACTCTAATCATTGTGCTGAAATTCTGACATCACAGCTACCTTTGCGTCGAGACTCGTCGCTTCGGTCTGCTAACCCAACACACCATCATAGGACAACCCAGTGCTAATGCATTCATGTCCACCAGGCCGCCTTCCCAACAGCTGATCCAACAACAACCGGCTCCTGGAATGATGAGTCGCCCCATACCTATCAACTATTCCAACCCCTCTCCTCAACTGCAAATACCACCCACCAACAATCCGCCCCAACAAAATGGCATGCCCACTCAGCCTGGCCTGCCAGTGCGACCGTCACATCCCTCTCCACACCTGCAGCAGCCTGGTGCCATGACGGCCCAACCCTCCAACATGTTGTCACCTCATCACCAACCTAGTTCACTTCCAATTAGATCTGCTGCCGTGTCCAACGCTGGACATGGCAGCAACTTTATGCAACCTGGTGTCAATGGCCTCAATGGGATTCACAATAGCGACAGCAGCATATCGAGCAACGGCGCAACTGTTCCGGCATCAACACTACCGCAACCCGCAAGCGCACCACACAACGAGACCACAGATGTGACTGCATTAGCACAACAGCTGGGAAGCATTTCAATAGCTTCGAAACCTCGTGCGAAACGTGTTTACGCTGGACATGATGGTAGTGCTAATGTTACAGGACCCGAATCGCCATCAATGCCTTCAGCGAATGGTCTCCATCGTCCAGCCATGACGCCTCTCCAACCACATGAGCTCCAACAGCAGTCGTCATTCCATCAATTGCCACCACATTACTCGCAACAAATGACGCAACCATTCCAACAACCTGCAATAAATCAAACAATAAACAATCAACCAATGCCGAATCCCTATCCAAATCAAATCCCTCCTCAACAGCCTGGCATGCCAATCAGACCACCAGCAATCATTGCGCAACCGTTACAACCTATAAATCAAACATACCATGCTAGTCCTCCACTATCCGCCACAACCCCTCGTTCCAGAATTGATCCCAACCAGATTCCCTCCCCCGTCACCGTACAAGAAGCAGATCAGGCCAATTTTGAGAAGGAACCGTACATGACTATGTCCAAAACGGTACCGCCGCTAGCCTCATCAAAGTTTAGAGCGGTGGACGAAGGTGCGATTTGTACTGAGTGCGTAAATCACTAATATTATCATCTGCTGAGACATTCCATGAAACAATTAGGCAACTGCAGTCCGAGGTTTATACGGTTGACCACGTACAACTTTCCAACAACGAATGACCTGCTGGTCACTTCCGAGTTACCCTTGGGTATGATTATTCAACCATTAGCAGATTTGGCTCCGGACGAAGTAGGTCTTTCTTTCTGTCATGTACACTATCTATACCAACATGAAAAGAATTACAGGCGCCCATCAAAGTGGTGGATTTTGGTGAGAATGGACCAGTGAGATGTGCGAGATGCAAAGCGTACATCAATCCATTCGTTATATTTGTGGATGGTGGACGCAAGTTTACGTGTAACTTGTGTACGTTCGAGAACGAAGGTACGGAGGCATATCATGGTCTATTCTTGTGAAGTTGGATCATAGACCATAGATGCCATCACAACATAGTTTCGCCCGAATATTTCGCCAATTTGGACATGAATGGTCGAAGAATTGATTTAGATCAACGGCCGGAATTATGTTTCGGCACTGTAGAGTTTGAAGCTCCGAAAGAGTACTGCTCTCGTCCCCCATTCCCTGTGTCATATTTATTCTGTATTGATGTATCATGGAGCGCGGTGCAGACAGGTCTAGTCAAGCTCACAGCCGACGCTCTACGGCAAATACTCTTTGGAGATAGGCCCATACTGCCACCTGCTGTACGAATTGGCATCATGACATATGATCGAGCAGTACACTTCTACAACCTCAAAGCTTGTCTAGATCAAGCACAAATGATGGTTGTGCCGGACGTAGCTGATGTATTTGTACCATTGGATGAGGGCCTGCTGGTTGACCCCATTGAATCGAAGTAAGTGATTGATTGATGTTGCTGTATTCCATCGTTCGTTCAGCATATTCACGCATACGCCCATAATCGTAAGGCATGTCATCGAGGGACTTTTAGATTGCCTTCCGACTCTTTTTGAATCAACCAGAATAAATGATCCAGCTGTTGGTGCTGCGTTGCAGGCAGCCCACCTGGCAATGAAGGATCATGGAGGGAAAGTCATCGTCACTCAAACGATGATACCATCATTCGGACCAGGCGCTTTGGCAAATAGAGAGGATGTCCAAATATTAGGAACTGATAAAGAAAAGACATTATACGAGCCACAAGACAACTTTTGGAAGAAGCTTGCCCATGATTATGCAGGAAGTGGGATATCCGTGGACCTGTTTCTGTTTCCAAATGCCTATATCGATGTCGCCACAGTTGGTGAGCATGGCGTCTGAGTCGGCTTTTTTGTCATCGCTCATCGATTTGGATTGTAGGTATTGTGTCGACCATGACGGGCGGGGATACATTCAACTACATCAACTTTGACGCCCAACGAGATGGACTAAAGTATATGAATGACATGCTCCGGCTATTGGCAAGGACTTTTGGATATGAAGCATTGTTGAGGATACGGTGCTCTAATGGTCGGTCTCCCGGAATTAAACTTTTTGTTTTTTTTATTATTATTTCCCATTACTAAAAACTCCATCAAAATAGGACTGTCCGTCAAGGAATACTATGGAAACTTCTTTATGAAGAATACTACGGACGTTGAGTTGGCTGGAATAGATTCTGAAAAGTCTATAGGTGTTTTCTTAAAACATGAGGGTAAACTCGATGAAAGAACCGATGTTTCATTACAATGTGCGTTGTTATATACCGCCGCAACGGGTCAGCGACGTATTAGACTGCACAATACGACGGTGCCGGTTGCTGCAGTGCTGGGAAATCTGTTTAGATATGCGGAAATGGATACTACTCTCAACTTTTTGGCTAAAATGGGTATGTATGAACATGGACCTTTGTGTCCTTTCGCGGATAGCGAGATTTACTTACACTTTCGGGCAACATGATAGCAATCTCTCAGGCTCTCTCAACGCCGCTCCGAACGGTACGAGAACAGATAACAGATAGATGTACCAAGATATTAGCTGCATATCGAAGACATTGTGCCTCATCGTCTTCCCATCCTGGACAGGTGAGAGTTTGAGAACGTAGGTTCATTTAATGCTCATTCTGACGGTCTAACACCAGCTCATATTACCGGAATCATTTAAATTGTTTCCCTTGTATGCATTATCATTACTCAAAACGAAAGCATTTCGCGCAGGTCAGTTTCATATCTTGATTTCGGACATACCTTCCGCAGCGATCTGACTCTGTTTCCTCATGCAACAGGGCCAGATATGTCGACAGATGTACGAGTGTATCACATGAGACTTTTACGGGCCATGAGTGTCCCTGCATTTATTCCGATAGTTTATCCAAGATTGTTTCCTTTACATCAAATTCCTAGTGAGGTAGGTTCTCAGTGCGCCACATGTCATTCTCTCCTCGCCTTTGAATAATTTACGCGATTACTGCAAACCCTAGGCATCCCCTTCAGTGGGCCTTCCAGCACCAATCCGGGCGTCATTCGAACGATTTGAATCATCCGGGGCCTACTTTGTGGAGAATGGAACGCACTTATATATGTGGCTAGGTCGTGAATTGCCCCCACCATTTCTACAAGCTGTCTTTGACGCGAATTCTTTGGAAATGATCGATTCCAAGATGGTATGCTGCGTGTTTGCTGACATTTCTTGTCCAAGTGGGGGTTAGCTTTTAATCTGCACTTTAATTTAATAGCGTATGCTACCTCCACTAACATCGCCACTGTCCGTACGCATCCGTGGGATGCTAGACGAGATTATAGCCAGTAGATCGCGGTATTTACAAATACAAGTAGTGCGACAATCACTAGACCCAGTCCTGGAGATTGAGTTGGGCAATGCATTGGTTGAGGACAAGAACCATGATAATATGAGCTATGTAGATTACTTGTGTACGGTTCATCGGTCCATCCAAGCCGAGATGACGTCGAATTAGACTTGGCAGTGCTGGTGTTGTCGTTTGTGCTGATTACTATTTGCTACTACTTTTACTATTACTACGTGTATCGTGTACACCGTAGTTGAAAATATACGCATCCTCACTCGCAAGACTTGGGGATCGGATAGTATTATACTAGTTACATTTTGCGCCAAAAAAAAACAAACACGTACTATTACGACACTATATACTCTAGTAATACAGATTTCGTAGAGCAACAACATTAAATATCACACCACCTCGTTCTCCTTCGTGTAAATACCCAAAGATCGTATCCAGTGCTAGAGCATCAAAAATAAGAATTATTTGACCAAACAAACTAACCCCATGACACACACCTTGCTTATCACTCTTCGACATGAACATGACCAGCATATGAAATCTCGGCACTTTCGCCAGCATCTCCATGAATTCGAAAGCGGCCGCATACTCTCCCTCTAGACCCGTAAACGTTTCAGCAACAACCTCTAACATTCGGGACAAGTAGGCTGATTCCAACCCGCTCTTGAAAATGGCTGGTAGTTGAGACGGGTTTATGGTCTACTTGAATGTCATTTCAGGATTCCAGTTTGTGGCAAGAAAGGAGGGAAGAGTACAGACCTTTAGAAACGCAAAGGCACGGTGTGAATCGTGCCGTAAGCCCTTCCATTCACGCTCGAACTCGAGCAGGTTGCGTGGTGCACTCGAGAGGCTGCATGGTGGGGTTGTCTTTGCGGGTGCTGTGTGTGACGATGCGCGAGCTGTACTGCTGGACCGGGGAGGTAGTGGCGCAGAGACTTTTGGAAGCAATGGTGTCGTTGCTGGTAGTGGCAGTGCGTGCTTGGGCGCTGGATCCGCTGTTATCGTGGTGGCTAATGGCGTGTTTGCTGTAGCGGACGAGTGCGGCAATGGAACAGCGTGTGACGGCCGAGACGGCTGTTCGTGCGTGCGTTAGAAACGCGAACGGTAACGAGTATATACTTTTGAGACTCACCAGTTCGACGTCACGTTCGGCGAGAATCTCTTGCACCATCGATATCGGGGCTGAGGGTTCGAGCAGCTCAGACTGCGACACGGGGCTAGACTCTGTCGTGCCGCTGCTGCTGGTTGTAATGGCTGGTCTTTTCCGTGGTGCTGGTTTGTTGCCATCAGGGTGCATGGGTTCGCCTATTTCTTGTATGGGTATCCGTCTTCGTGGTTTTGGGGCCTCGGGTCTTGATGGCTGTGGCGTGTTTAGCTTGGAGCTGCTGGTTGTTACGTCCAAAGCGAGCACGCATCTGTCGAAATCGGTCTTTATTGATTTGTTGCCTGGCTCCAGTACCAGGGCCGCATTCAGGTCTATCAAGGGCGGGAGGTCATTGGGCCAGTCTAGCAACAAACATGGTTCATCCTGACCGACCTCGTTTGGCTTCGTGGTATTTTCCTAATTCAAAGCGAGCCATCCCCCGTCGCCACAGCGCCTTGACATTCTTGGCATCCACTGAAAGTCCGGCGGTGCAATCGTGCTCTGCTTCCGCATACATGCCGAGCTTGAGATACACCATTGCGCGATTGACAAATACGACGACATTGGCGTCGAGTTGTATGCTCTTGTTATAGCACACCAGTGCTTTTTTGTACTCTGCCTTTTTGAAGAATGCGTTTCCCTATGTTGCCATACGAGTAGGTCTAGCTGGTGAAAAAAACGTGGTGCTTACCTTCTCCTTCTCAATCAGTGCGTGCTCGACCACTTGAGGGTCCACTCGCGGCGAGTATGATGCTGCATCAGGAATGGGCGCGGTGGCTGGTTGATTTTCTACGTCGTCGACGGCCGCATCCTACTGTGCTACATGTCAGCAGTGGTGTGTTTTGTGTGGAATGGCCATTGACTTGCCACATCAAACTTATCCCACGCAGAGTAATCAGTGGCTCTAATACGATTGGATTCCTTGGGTGCTCCAGCCAAGCCCCCTAATGCGTTTGGTTTGGTGGCATTGCCATTCGTGTGTGGTGTTTCTGATGTCGATGATCCGTGGATGGGAAGGTGTTTCTATTGAAAGTAGCATAGAGGTAAGAATTGGCGGATCAGATATGTGGGAGGATGAATGGCCGTGCAACGGATGAACGCACTTGGGGCAGCTTTTGTAATCTCGCCTTTGCATCCTTCAGCTTCATTTCCTCTTCGAAGGAACCAAGCGATGCGACAAAATCTCTGTAATCTTGGGCATTCTTTCTGATTTGGTACGATGCATCCATGTTTCCTACTGCTACTTGTTTGATCAGGCTGCTTGAGCAAACTTTGGAGCCCTGTATTGTACAGTGTTAGCACCCAAACGGCATCCATGAAAATGATTCCACTTACGTAGGTCACTTTTTCGCGGTTGGCACATGTTAGCATAATCGGATAACGGCATGAGGCATGAGGCCGCCAGGCTGTATGTGCACTCTCGTACTGTACGTAGTCAGTGACGGGCTCACCGCTTCCTCCAAGTATAAATAAAGTTTAAGCACGTTCTTGTTCTAAAAAGTGCAAACCTCTACACTTCTCTACAACCACCTCCAAGACAATGTTGTGAACTGGTTCGTAGAGCGAGGGGAAATTCATAGGTTTATGCCAACACACACTAATAATAACATACCACACTCAACATAACTATATATTATCCAATCGCTATAGTTGACCAATATAGACTACGGTGTGACAGGAGCATCATGCAATTCGTAGCAACCATGGCCGAGTTGGTTAAGGCGCCGCATTCAAGTCGCGGTTCGAAAGAGCAGCGGTTCGAGTCCGCTTGGTTGCATTGCCATCTAGTAATGGTTCCGTTTTTCTTTCCAGCTCATTTCCTGATGGAATCAGCTAATTGAGGGTGAACCCACTGTTTGTAGTCTTACCTTCTCGACCAATACACAGCACTGATTTATCACTTTGTGACTTTCATGTTATCAAGGGATCTTCAAGTAAGGGGAACCTTTCTGGGTTGTAAGGGTGTGAAAAGCTGCAAGGGTTTGTTTGTTTTTCCGCAACAGTCAAAACTCTTGCGTATTATGTATATTATATATAATACCTATTATCATAACTGACACATTCTACAGTGTTTGACATTAGTTTTGACTGTTCCCTGAAAAAGGAGAATCTACCACATCTGACTACGGTGAACAAGACTGTACCGAGTACCTTGGCAGAAGTAAATAGAGGCAGGAAAGTGGCCTTGAAATATCTGTTAATAATAACTATATATTATCCAATCTTGTAGCTGACTTCAATTCTCTACAGTTATTTTTAGTATATCTTTACATCAACAGCAACTATTGCTTTGTATCGACTGAGAAGCTCTCTCAAATCCTCCACAATGTAAGTTATTGATTGATGTTTCATGGATGGATGTTTCACATGCATGGATGGTTGATGACAAGTGCTAAGACCCTAATCCCCAAACCATAGAATACAACCATGGGTATAAAGTTGACGTCGCTGACTGTCGTCGACCGGCGCTGCTTTGCCAATATAGACTACGGTGTGACAGGAGCATCATGCAATTCGTAGCAACCATGGCCGAGTTGGTTAAGGCGCCGCATTCAAGTCGCGGTTCGAAAGAGCAGCGGTTCGAGTCCGCTTGGTTGCATCGCTTTTACTTCTGGCACTGTTTTTCTTTCTATCCATGCTTTTGATATTGATATTGATATTGATGAATCTAGTGAATCTAGTATCCCCGGTAGCGCTGGACGTCGTTTGGGTATAGGCACGGGATGAGCGGATGATAATACGGTATGGTTGAATTTGCGGGGTAAAGACGTGCGGACGGACTTGAACTCGTTCCGCGCATTTCCGCGCGTGTATCTGAATAGAATTCTTATCTTCAGAAATCTCTAATCACAAAAAGCATCCGGCGTCGCTTGGCACGCCCTTGGGGTCTATTGAACACAGCAAAGGGACGAGAATATGACAGCGCCATTGCAACGTCGAGGATCCGTGGATTCATTGGAGCCAGATTCTCCTATTCTGCCCATCAGGACACCAACAGGACATCAACATCATGCTGTACCGGCCCCGGCCCCGGGAGGACAATATTACCATCCTGGCCAATATGCGATTCCACCTCCAGGTGCACGACCACCATATCCTCCCCATGTAAGTACTATGAGTCACTTATCACGTTATTGTTGTGAGTTTTCGTGGACATTAGCTGCCGGCTACAACGGCAAGTCAGTTTACAACATCAAGAAGGGGTCGTACACCCGAGAGCTACAACTTGGAAATGAGGTGATCTTATTTCGATTCTATGTATAATCCTCAGCTAATCCCAAGTGCGAAACAATACTCCCAACGAAGCACAACACGACTCTGTGTGATGTCACCCACTCCTAATAGGTGTTTGGTCAGTCTTGCCCTTATCCACCGTACGTTATGCCCATGTACTACCCGCCCCCTTCGCAGGTAAGCGGTTTATATCGCAATGTTGGTAAGAAGGTTCTGATGGCGGTTCTGATGAAATATCTCCCTCTCACTAGGGTTTCAATCCTGCGGATCCATCTGCAGCCCCTCACTTCATGCCACAAGGATATATGCAAGGTGTAAGTAACGTCCGTTGCGGAAGGGATCACAAGGGTAAAAGTTGACATTGGCAGGGGCTATTTTAGGATATGTATTATGACCCACAACTGCAAGGAGGAGTAGCACAACCAGCATATGGAACACAAGCAGGACTTCCTGCAAATATGTTTCCAGCCAGATTTCCACAAAATACCTCAGAAGTAGCATACCAAAGACATAATTCTCTACCAGCAAACCAACAACCACCACCACCACCACAGCATCGACCACAACATACCTCATCACAGCAGGCTCCACCAGAGCATCGACAATCAGTCTCGTCCATACAATCAGATACAGTATCTGTCATTAGTATGGCAATCCCGCCGGGTACGCCACAGGCACCACCCACACCAACGCAGCGTACAAACAGTGGTGGTAATGTCTTTGGACCACCCCCACAAACTCGTCCTCATAGTGGTCAACACGGAAGCCAATCTAATAGAACTAGTACCCATGATGATGCACAGGGCTACCTGCCAGTCATACCAGCTAGTCCATTGATATTACAACAACAGAATATTGCAAAGGCCTTGTCAGAGGCCGAATACACATTAGCCAAAGCGATAGATCAGCGACAGGATCTATCTACCATAAGACGATTGACCGAAAATGTTAATGTGGGAAAAAGCAAGTTGGATTCCGCTACTAGGGTTATTCGTGAAGCACAATCGAAACTTTTAACGGATATTTCTCCCAGAGGTATGCGATACAATGCTTGTCTGCAAAGTTTCTTGTCGTTCCTTTTGACAAGCTCATGGGTGAATTAGATATGGCAGTTGCAATCACCGCATTTGATTCGGAAATGTTAGAGTTTATAAGACCAACGGATCTGGCAAACCACGCCAGTGATCCAACGCATCCACCATATCCTATAAAATCATCCCTAGACTTTGGATACTATATTCGACGTCTCGTGCAAATAACCACAGTAACTCCTGCCATCCAGACATCACGGGTACGTGCCATTGCACACTGGATTGAGGTGGCCAAAGAGCTACAAAGAATGCGGAACTTCCAATCATACGGTGCTGTAATATCCGGTCTGAAATCTCAATGTGTGCAAGGATTACAGGGTACTTGGAACGCGGTGCCAAGGAAATACCAGCAATATTGGATAGAGCTACGATACAGCATGTCGTCTGACGAATCATTCAAAGCTTACCGAAACATATTATCCACGTCACGAGCGCCATGTATACCCCGCCTAGACATATTTTTACACGCACTTGCAGCACCGAGTAATCTAGAACCTTGTAAAAGGGAACTCGAATATTACAGATCAAAAGCGTATGCATCGGAGCTAGAGGGTCGAGATTCTGGCGTACAACATTGGATTGTTATACAAAATTGGAAGAGTGAAGAGCAGTTGAATGAGTTCAGTCTTAAACAAGAACCTCAAAGTCAGATTGTTCAGAAAGCGGAAAAGGCGACAAAGAACGCGGTCGAACGCGACCTTTGGTTGAGAAATTTGTCTCGAGCTAGTGAATTAATTGACGAGGATGATGGCGTTGCCTCTGTTACAAATAGCATGGGCAGAATGTCAACAGGTCAGACAAGCCACAGATAGGTTTTGATAGTAGTAGTTACAGTCACTTACACTTCAGGTGTGTGTTACGATTAGTTGCATCTCGCCTTGTCGTAATTTCTCCATGTATACAACCTCAGCTCAACTCGTCGCTTGCGCATATTAATAGGTTCATCCTTAATGTGATTAGTTCTACCGCTGCCCCTTGTGCAATATCCAATATAGTTAGTAGTTGGTACTTTAAATGTCATAGATGGTGACGGCAATGCTGTTCTGAACCGACCATCCTGAAATGAATAGGTTGGTCCTGTATCGACATCAGGCTAGGTAACGGTAACTGTTGAACATGCTTCACTGGTAATGCTTGGTGATCAGCTCGTATCCATTCACTAACTCACTCCGTAGAGGTACTGTTCCGTGGCAAGGACGCAGTTGCTTCGTTCATACCTGTCAGAATTGTGCGCTACAGCCGCCGCACGTACGGCCTTTTACGGGCCCAATGCCTAGATGTTAGAAAGAGTATGTACGTGAGCAAAAAACGCGCTTTATCTCAATATTTATGCAAAGTGGGACCACCAAATGTTCACAATTTCTAAAAGTCCAAGAGATAACGCACGTAGAAAGCATCAATATGCTACAAGAGCATTGATGGCTGATCAGCAAGTTGCTGTCGTCCCTCCGCGATGTATTTTTCCCATTATGGTCGATTCGGACGAGACTCCTGACGCCCAACCAGGCCCGGATGCCGCAGACATATACATGTTAGATGCTTTGGCCACTGCTCGCAACTCTGGTTACTACTCCTACTACCTACCTAGGCAGATCTGCATCCACTGTCGTTCACCGCGTCACCGCCGTGCCGGCTGCCGAGTACCGCTAGGACGGATTGGATAGATGAGATCCGAAGCTTCTTTATTGCTAAAGACGAAAAGAGCAATGCGTTATATAATCCGATGCCACGCTTAGCCCGTCGCGAGCATGCAATCTGTTATTACTGAACTTTATTGTGTTGTATTGAAAGGGTCGATCCAACACTATTCATGTGTATACACAAGGAAATGGAAGATATCCGAACATGCGAAATATAACGGGTGGGTTACCAAGATGTTATCTGTGTCTGAGGTATGGATGTTCACAGGTTCATGTGGCACGATGGAGGTTCACAACACAATCCATCGTCCGCGACACCACAGCCCGAGAATGGAGCACAGCACAATGGATCACCGGTCGATACCAGCGTCATCGGCGAATTCATTCTCATTGCTGAAAAGCGACAGTGTATCCGCGCTCGATGCCAAACTGCAGGAATTCATCGAACTGCTGCGACGGATTGGAATGAGCACAGCAGATTATCAAGTAGAGGGAAAGGATGTTTATATGAAGAGAATGTATGCTGCGCTAAGCGTGGCTGCTGTATCATTTGGCAAATCAGTCTGGAGCGCTAACATCAACATCCTTGACAGAAATCAGATCGTGACGTCGTTGCAGGACCTGGATCAATTGAAGGAGACCGTAGATATAGATATACCGCCTGCCGTTATTAATGAGTACGTATCAGAGCCATACATCGTATGTTTGGTCGTGACGTAAACGCTAACATCCCAATCCTAGTTTCATATGCCATGGCCTCAATCCAGATACATTTACAGCAAAACAAATCCGCCTATTTACAGACGTGAATCAGAAGTCATATGGCAGAATACGACAATTGCAGCTCCTGAAAAGTGAAGTGGAGAAGGAGATCATGCCGAACTTCCCTGTATTATATGAACAATTAAAAAAGACTCTCTCATCCGGCAATTCCAGCAGTAGTAATGGACCTTCCGTTGTATTCTCAGGTGGCGAACACTCATAGTATGCTCAGGATTATCTTTGTTCGGGTACGGATAGATGGAGCTATCAAGCTATGTGTTGTACACTCGCTACATTAAGTTCGTATACAAAAAAGTCTCGTACAGAGATTATTTACTGAAACTATCTTGCTATCAGTATTGCGCAGGGGTTCAGTTATCATCACTATCAACAACAATAACACGTCTCCTCTTCACAGGCTTTTTATCATCCTTATTACTATAACTGTCATCATAGTTACTGATATGGCTGATGTCCCGCTTCATCATGCTACTGCGTTCATTAACTTCCATTATTAAATGTTCGTTGGTGTCGGTACTACCATCAAGAATGATGACGTCACTATCCTTACTGCCGCCGAGATGGGAACATTCATTTTGAGGAGCAGATGGTGCTGGTTTCCACAAACCCATTGACTTTTGCCTTCTTCGTTCCTTCTTTGCTGAGTCCGGCAGTATGCATTCCGGATTTAATGATTTCTGTTCTTCCTCATATTCACGTCTAGCTTTGACCTTCTTGCATTGTTCCATAGTAGCCCTTCCGACGACGCCCATATCCTTTAGCATTTCTTCCAGTCTGCCGACGCGTTCCTGCCTTTTTCTCTGTCAACCCACGTGCTTTCTATGAGCAGCATAAAATATAAGCAATACCTTGCCGGTCAAGCCCTCAAACTCTTTTGCCCATCGTTTCTTGAATCCGCAGGCGATAACATACTTCTTCAAGTTTTCAATTTTTACTTGTTCTTTTTCAGATATGTTTGGATCATCCAATTTCGATTTTGTACTGCTGATACGTCTCTCTTTCTGCTTATTAGACGCAGTCTTGGAGTCTGGCTTGGAGGTTGGATTGCTAGTGGTCCCGTTGCCAGTAGTTGATCTGACCGGAGACGCAGATAGATCATTCGGGCTTGGTGCGTTGGAGCTGACGCTGTTCTTGGGACTTGTATCCGTCTTTTCATTCATGGCACCTTCATCATCCGAGTTCTCGATTATCTCGGCGCTCTTGAAATCGGACTTGGTATCCCCTTTCGCAATACTAGCCCTACTTTTTAGTTTTGATTTGCCGCTCCTACTGTCACCAGTGCCTGAACAGACGTCTTCGGTCGACATTTTTTGCTTGACTGTATCGTGAGGGTCGTTGCTCTTTTTAATGTCAGTAATGGCGTCAGTGATACTTGAAGGTTGGGGATCTTTAATTTGCGGCTCATAGTCAGAATCGCTACTGGCTTCTTTTGCATCATGCTTTATTTCAATCCAGTTGGATTTCAATGGTTCTCGCACAGGCCTGTTGTCTTGCTTCCTTCCAGTGTCGGTTGTAGAACCCCCATCATGGGTTTCTTTGCTGAGAGTAGTGGCATCAATGAGCTTGTGCGACGACGCAGACGGCGATGCATTTGGTTTCGTGGGTGTCGGTTTCGCATTATCCTTACACTTTGATGTCGAATTAGCGGAATTTCTGTTCTGCGATGATGCCGTATTGGCATCCTTGCTCAAGAAGTCGGTCACAATGCGCTTGATCAGTTCTTTCTCTACGATAATGAGGACGATCTGAGTGTGCTCCGGGGGGACAGCTAAGTTGAACCACATGACACCTTACGTGAATCAAGCGACTTTTCCTGCAGGAAGAGCTTCTTTTCAGCTTGGCGACGAATGAGTTTCTCGGTTAATTCACTACAAGAATGATGGAAGTACGTCGAGTTCAATACAAGGGTGACTTTTCATTGGGCAGACGCTTACTTCAAATCCCCGTTCTGAACTATGGCCATCACAGTCTTCCTGACCTGCGCTTCATCAATACGGGCCTCTTCCGGCATCGCTGCTTCCGTGTGAGCAAACAGGCTTGATGTTTACCTTAAATTTGTGATGCCAATAAGCGGCGCTCGCTGAATAAAAATGCAGAGGCTTCAAGACGAGATTAGCGTGCGCTGCAAGACTGCAAGTAAAGAATAAAGTATACCCATGCAATGCACGTCACATAGTCGACATAGTGTATGGCAATGAGTTGAAAAAACGGAAATTCACATCAGGGCTAAATCCAGAAACTGCGTTCAGAGCCGAGTGGAATAAACCACTGACTTGACATAAATGACCATCCAGTTGAATCTTGTCGCAACTGTATTGGTGTAAGATATTATTAACACATCTCAAAAGTCCCGGTGCGCAGACATAGAGTTGTTGTCCCACATCCCTCGTGAATACTCACACATATTTTACCAAATCGCGACGATGAGTGATGTCGGCACGAGTGCACGGAATGACCACCAGGGTCCATCATTTCAATGGACGCACAATGTAATGTCCACAGACCTTACTTGCAATGCGGATCCTATGACGTCTGATGTGTGGAATGCACTTAGAACAAAGCATGTGATAAACTGGAAAACCCGAAGCAGGTGAATATTTTTTGGAATGCATTCCAGAATTTCACTACTTCCATGATATTTGAAAGTAATTAAGACCAAAGGAACCAAAACTGGCATACTGCTTAGAAGACACTCCGTTAAGTGTTTGGAAAGAGCAGCTCAAGCGTGCAGAAGCCATTCTGAGAATATTAACTAGCCCTTTTCTTGTGATTCGTCGTCCTTTATCATATCCAACTTCGATATACCTTTTACAACTATCTGAAGCTCAACAGCAGGAAGAATCATGGTATCAAAGACGACGAAAAAGAAGTAGTCTTGTAGCCAGCCTTCATAGACTACTGTAAAATAAAGGCCTTTCTGTACCCCGGACGTTTTGCAGACCGACGAACTCAGGAAAGAATACGTTTCGCTTGCTCGGTAAGCCAAAAGCATTTATTCATTCGATTAATTCAGCATGAACCATGTGTTATATATGTACGTATAGATGGATGGATGAGGAAGGATGTTTTATTCATTCAGAAGAAAACATGCGGTTAAATAGGTGACAGCCAGAGTCCGGCTTAGCGATTCGTCCGCTTATCGTCGGACATCTGCTTAAGTCGGACATATGACGCCATAGATTTGACGTGTGGCGACCCCTCAGCGGAGGTAATCTCCGACCCCGACATTGTCGATATATAACACCATGCACCAATTCACAGCATTGTCTTTGAGCTGGTTGTAGAGAAGGAGAAGGTATGTAAAGGAAAAAGATAGATGATAATATTATACTGTATTCTAATACTGATAGCACTCTATTTACTAGCTGACATATTGTGTTGATCAGGTATAAAAGCAATAGAAATTCACAGCATTGTCTTTGAGCTGGTTGTAGAGAAGGAGAAGCTGACATATTTTGTTGATCAGGCATAATGGCCCCACACCTAATCAATCTCGCAGAGAACGTCCACGGCGGCCACCAGTACCGCGACAACTGTTGGAGATACGATGACTAGAGGCAGTTGAGGGCACGCTCGGACCTGCACCTGCACTAGAGATAAATGGCTCCAATTCGGGCATACGCATGAGTGGAATACAACGATCACTGTGAATTGCCATTTTGAGCCCAGGTAACTCTGGTATCCTACGGAGCCGATGCAGGACGTCCTCTGGCCATGACAACGGCGATAACAAGCATGAATAATGATTTACAGTGATGTCTCCAAAGACTCGTTCGAGCTC